>JAZKJV010003737.1:500000-609916 GCA_037367405.1 Ottelia alismoides | reverse complement strand
TGAACCCTCCTGCACGTTTCTTACGGTCTTAATTTCAGGTTGCAGCGGCGACGTCGTCGTTCATGGTGCTGTTCTCGTCCTCGATGTCGTCTTTCCAGTACTTGATGATAGGGATGAAGAACACTGGTGACGCAGCAGCTCTGTCAGCGGGTTGCTTCGTGGCCTCCTTGGTCGGACTGGTCGTAGTCCAGCGAGCCGTGAGAAGGTATGGGAGGGCCTCCATCATCATATTCACGGTCGCCACTGTCATGGCACTCAGCACCGTCTCCATGACGTGTTTTGGGGCACTCGACGTTTGGAGGGAGTACATCAACGGGGACTACATGGGGTTCAAGCCACCTTGTTAATTGGTTTATCTAAGAAACCGTGATACTTGAACTGTATTCATGTCTTTTTGATGAACTCACTACGATGGGATTCACTGTTCTAATATTCAGTTAACTTTGGTTAGCAGGTGTTAAGTTTATTGATTCAAATATAAGGGATATTTGCCTACGTGCTTCTCTATAATTTTATAATTACATCGTAATTCATCCAGTATACTACGACACCTAAATAATTGCTCCATTTTACACTATATACCCCTGTTCTTAGATACCCCTTGATCAAACTGATAATTTCGACTATAAGAACTAAAATGTAATAAGAGTATATATCGGGTGGATTTCTATAAGTCAGAATATGTTTTTAAATCCCATCTCTCGTTTTCCTTCTTCTCTATCCTCTTTTCTCTCTTCTTATCCTTCTAGGTACCATGTTGCACTTATTGAAGATGCCACATAACGTCGATCAACTCCATTATTTGTTGTACACACCTTTTAATCATCTTGATCTCCTTTAGTAACCGTCCCTCCTCCTAGTTTGTCTGGACAACGAACAACTGCTAACACACCTCACAAACTGCATAAACCAACCCATACAAAACATAGTTGGAAGGATGTAGGAGGGATCCACATCGTCACCACTTGCACCTCCTCCCCCATCTCATCTCAACTCTCATAGCATTTCTATCTCAACTCTCTTATCTTATCCATCCTCGCTCCTCCTACATATCTCCCCCATGTGCATTACTACAATAAATCTGTTGATTTACTAGCACCACCTTGCGACCATTAGCAGTCATATTGTGATCGCAATAAGTAATGTGATTACTTTACCTTAACAGTGGTCATATAGGTAAATATGTGACCACATTTTATAGGTGGGCGATTCGGTGCCTCAATATGCGACCACAGTATGGTGGCATATTGTAGTCGCGTGTTTTTCTACAAGACGACAGAACATTCCCTTTCTCATTTCATCTGACTCCTCTTGCCTTACCTCTTTCCCTCCCTCTCCGCCTGACCTCCTCCCACACTGCTAGCCTCTCCTCCTCTCTCCATCCCCGACCTTTTGTCTCCTCTCTCTTCCATCGATTCCTCTACTTAATCCACATCCTCTGCACTTGTGGAGAAGAATTAGAGGAGACTCGGTCCTTGTGGAGAAGCTCTTCCTCTTCCATCTCCGACCACTAGTGACCATCTCCTTCATCACATCCTCTTGTTATTTAGGTATATCTCTTGTCATTCGATTTTCTTATGTAATAATTTAGTCTTTGTTTTGATTTGCAATGAATATATATATATGCTCTTTTGAGATGCATTATAGGTGTTTATTGAAATGCCTAAGAGATGCAATGTATGATTTACAAATAGATTGGATGAAGTAATAGATTGTTGAAATGTCTAAGAGTGTGTATGTTCATTTGAAGTGCAATGTAGATGTTTGTGGAAATGCTTAAGAGAAATTGTCTTATTGGATGATGAACTAAATATATTTTAAATTGTGATTTTTTCTGTAATATGTGTATCTGTGTTAGCGTAATATATATTTTGAATATTCATGTCTTTGATGTTAATGCGTAATATAATTTCCTTTGTTATATAATAATTATTTTAGTAAATAATTATATATTATACATTTGTTAAATAGGCCCAGCATGTAGATTCCATTAGGGTATTTCACGAAATCATACATAATCCTATTCACACACGTGTGTTCTTTCATACTAGCTAGTGAGTGGCCCTGCACAATGTGAGGCGTGCGCAATGCATTTTGGGGAGTGATGCTCCCATCATGTGTTGTATTTTTTTAACTTTTTTCACAATTGATGGGATCTTAGGTTTACAAGCTAAAAATACCCTTCACGGCCTCGTGCAACTCTTGATGTCTATTTTGCATGTACATGGGTAGGGGTAGGTGATGAATCTCATATTCATTACTCTAAAAATGACTAATTAAGCTCAGATCCTTAAAAATCATTGGCATTTCTTCATTTATTCTGTATAATTAGCATTCATGCATGTATTAATAATAATTGCATTCTATCACTCATAATTGCATAAAATAAGAAGCCAAAAATCCCAGCTACATTGACCTGTAAAATAGCCTAATTTCCATGATTTTTAACTAACGCATACTAACTCTAAATGACTTCAAACCACCTCCATTGTGTACGTATTACTAACAAGATTAAATGAAAAATACAAAAAAGAATAATTAACCTAAATAAGTGAATCAGAACTCAATACCTTATTCCAGGATTTCCAGACTAAAACATTGATATCTTCCTCATATAGTGTCAGATTTGATCCTACTCACTTTTAGACTAATGTACATTCAATTACCTTCAAAAACAAGATCAAGTTTAAGTGAATCATATATGAAACTTGGGTTTTGGGCCTCTTTTGTACATTTTATATTTTAACAATTTTTGGCCTAATATTTTATGTACATAATTAATTCATTTTATTTTATTTATTTTTCATTTATTTTTTTGATAAAAGTTTTACTAAAATACACAAAAAATCCAAATCCAAAATGAGCTTGAAATCAAAGAAATTAACTGAGTCCGAGTCTTCACTAACAATTTATACAAAAGTTGTTGTTTTTATCTTTTATTTTATTTCTTTTTTTCTTAATTAATAAAAATGTAAAAAAAAGATATTAATGTGCAAATATTTATCTTTTATTTTATCATATATTTTTTGGATTTTTATTTTATTTAAAAATAACAAAAAAAATTATGAAACTCAAAAATCAAGGTATTCTATGTACATGGGATACTCCAAAATATCACTTTATGCAAATGATCGATCTTGATTTTGGTCTTTTCATGAAAGTTGTATATCACACTGAGATGAGAAACTTTTTGAAGAAAATGTTTTGATCCGAGGTCGTTTGCTATTTCTTTTTTAATAATCTTTATATTTAGTTTTTCGATTTTTCTTGGACTGACACGTGGCAACTCGTGGAGTCATCACGTGTCACCCATTTTTGGATTTTTTACATTTATTTTTATTTAAAAAAGTCAATAAAAAATAATAAAAAAAAGGCCATGTGGATGCATCAAGGGCATCCGATCTCAACCAATTGGATGGCCCTTATGCGTCCTCTTCCTCTAGCCCACTTTCCCAATCTGGGCGGCGAACCTCGAGAATCTCGCCACTGCTCCGCTCATCCCCCCTGATTCTCCATCCAATTGAATCCCCCTAGTCTCACCGATTTGCCAAATCCCATCACCGATCGCCCTTCTTTCCATCTCCGGCCACCTTCCTTCCTCGACCTAAATGCATCTCGCTCCCTCCACTCTCCATTATCGTCGGTCCCCAATCTGCAGCCCCTTCCTAATCGGTTACCTCCAGCGCCATTAATCGTCAATCAACCTCGTGATTTCAGCCACCTTCCATCTCTGGTCAGCCCTCTCCTTTTTATCCCTTACCCCATATCCGTTCGACATCATCCGCCAATCACTAGTAGCATAGGAAGACCCCTTGGTTGTGATAGCCCGACTTCTACTTCCTCCAGCGGTGAGATCTAAGGCTTCATTGGCCTCGTCACAGCAGCTCGTCCACTGAATAACTGCTCCTCTCCAGCTTCATTATCGTCGAGCCGTACCTCCAGGTACTCCTCCTTCTTCGCCCTTCTCATCACCTTCATTCTACACTCTCAGTGGCCCCACTGCACCTCAATGAATCCTTCTCTGCTACTACCTCCACCGATGCCCCCCTTCGACCCATCTCACCTCCATCGGAGCTCTGCTCCTCTGACAGTCGTACCCCTCATCGACTTCACCAGAAGCTCACGCCTCACCCATCTCCTCCTCTACGCGACTCCATCCACTCGCCTCCACTCCACCATACAACATCAAGCCACTCTACTTACTACTTCTGACGTCATCGACCACCGTGGTTCGCCATCGACAATGCAACAACCTCCTTCATCGACCATCCCCTAAAGTTCACCGTCGACTCCAGCCGCACTCTCGCCCCCTGCTCCGATGCCTGCTAGCCGTGTATCGGCCTCCGCTTCCGCGCTCCGTTCTTCGTCGATGCTTCTCCACCTTCAGTCACGACCGGTCTCCAGGAATTATCCTCTAGGAACTCCTCTGTTTTGACTCTATCGTACACTAATCTCTCTGCCTGCGAACCATCGTCCTCCGCTAGGCGCGATAACCAAGGGGGTGGGGCACGTTCGGTGCACCTTCCTTAGTGGGAATTTGCCAAAAAAAAAGCGCCCAGCTCTACCGTGTTTCAGAAGAACCCCACATGTGATCTGCACGTGGGGGGTTGGATATATTGCAAGCGCCACCCTGGAGATCCCACTTTTCATGCATCAATCCAGCCAACCAAGGGGCACATGAGGCGCACGTGTCCCATTGGGAATTTTGCAGTATCTCCCCTTAGAACTTAGGTAATTTCATTTTAGCTCCTGTTCTGCATTTTCTTCATTACATAATTATTGTAATTTTTGCATTGAGACCCATGAATTCTCCATGTATTTTGAACCGTTTTGTTGCATCATTTTATTATATTCACACATAAAATTCATTATTGAAGACATCATTGATGAATTCTATGTAATGGAAAATCACTGAGTGCAATGTCCAAAAACTATGTAAGTTTACCCATTACCTTTAAAACTATGTACCTCAAGAGTAGTATTTTCAATTATTTATATACTTGACTAAATATAGATCCTACCTATAAAATGTTTCTGGCTCTGCCTTGGATATGATAGAAGTCACGAATTAAGTTGAATTCGGAATGACATCATGATGATGTATGGTGATCTAAATCCCTCAAGGTTTCATATCAAAAAATAAAAATAATAATTAAAAGTGATGGGTATAGGGAGTTACATACACACCCAATGGTGTAGGATCCATTTTCGTATATATATTATATATTACATCTTTTTATACTTTTAAGTAAATCATTTTCCATTTTATTTTATTATACAATTTAAATTCTAAAAATAAGTAAACACATGTTAAAATAAAAAAATAAAAAATATAACATAATTAAAAACACAATAACAAAATAAAAAGAAAAGCAATCATACATTAGTGAGCACACAATTGGCTTTGTAATTAGATTTGGACACACATCATAGATCACTATATTCATTTGACGACTAGATCCTTGAGTTTGACCCTAGACTTACCAACTAGCTTAAAAAATGATTTCTCTATCTTTATTGATTAATCAGAATTTGGCAAGTACTACATGACACATTACTTTTTCGTAAAGATCGTCAAATCTATCACTCGACCGCGTTGCTCCTCTATTACAGACTCGTGAAGAGAATGACAACCTCCATATTTTGAAGTTACTTGTCTCATGAAGAAGCCAACCCAACACTTAGGCGCTACAACATGGGCAGGCATAACAACTTTTATGAAAAGTATTGAACTAGAATAAGCAAACATGTGGCAAAAAGAAAGAAAGAAACCCTTGAAAACCTAAAAGACTCTAACAACCAAAAGCTACTTATGCATCTCGATTTCATCATCTTTATTATATCATTTTGGTCTTAAAAATCCTAGTAAATGCATGTAAATACCTTAATTCATGCATTTTAACATTCATGCATTTCTGTATAAATAGTGTATAAAATACTATTTTTAATGTCACATTATAGAATGTGAAAGTTAGGTTTTTTATGCATTCATGCATTTATGTATATAACTTTTAATAAGCTATTTAATGAAGGTGGTTTCATATTTTTTGGAGTAAAGATGTGAAAGTTAGGTTTTGGACCCTGATTGTATAGTTTACTCGATTAAAATTTCCATTTTAATTCATTATTTTGATAATTTAATATTTTTATAATTTTGTAAATATTATTTCTAATATAGATACATATTAAAACAAGAATAAAATCATAAATAAAATATTAAAATAAATTATATAAAGAAAATATATATATGAAATACATATATCTATACCTATATAAATAATACAGCTATTTATTTAAGTGTATATATTATATCAAAAATATAACAAAAATATATTTAAGTATCTAAAAATATGTTATAAATATATAAAATAATAAATTAAAATAATAAAATCAAAAATACAAAATAAAAATTAAAGACCTAAAAACATATATGAATGTACCTATAATTTAACCCTAAAAAGTAACTTGTAATTAAAAGGCTCTAAAAAATAAATAAAAATCATAATAAAATTCTACATAAACTAATAAATTTTTTAAATTTATAATCTAAAATTAATAAAATCATTTATTATTTTATATCAATTTTATAATTATTTTCCAGGAGTTTTTTCCGGGTTGGTCCACATGGACTAACCAGGGAACAACGCTAGTTGACCTCGATCAATTGCACTGCCATCCTCCTGCAGTTGTTAGATCTAGCAACTAGGTCTACTTCTCAATTTTTTCCCAGCCACATCTTTCACTGAATCGCCTCGCTTCTTTCGTGACTTTTTGTCCTCGTTTTACGCTCTTATACGTTGGTATCATTGCATTACAGCCTACGCCTCATTCTTTAGAGCATGTCGACCACCATTGTACATAAACCCTCTGCCATCTTCTTTTAATTTTGAACACCTTTTGGTCTTCCTTTCACCGTGCTCTAGACCAAGGAGGTGACAGCTCCCCTCCAGCATCTTGAGATGGGCTTTGGCAAGCATCTAGGGTCTTCCACCACCATCTTCAGCAACCTCCATCGCTGTAAGGTTCTCTTCCTGGTTCCGCCAGTCGAGTTCATTTTCTATCCACCTTTCTTGCATGTTTAGCTTAGCCATATCCTTAGGAATCATTTCTCATTTTTTCCTTTGCGTTTTAGTCATTTAATCCCCCTCGTTGTTGTTCACCGCAGCTCCGCTCCGGCGAACTTCCATCACGCCTTTACCGCTCCCATCCACCCCCTTGTAGGGTCGAGGCAGTTTTCCCTCATCTCTTTAACGGTTTTCTTGCAGGTACCCTCAGCTTTATGCACGGTTGGGGCAATTTTGTCCTTCGTTGGAGGTCTTGGAGTTGCAAAGCTCCGCTGCCCTCTCGTGCTTGCTCTGGCCATCACCAGAGCCTTTTGACACCACCAGCAATTAGAGAAATCCTACAGGAGGAGGTTGTGCCAATTTGGATCTTAAAGGGACGTCGGAGGAGGGAGGAATTGTCGGGGAAGCTCGCCTCGTGTGAGCCTTCATCCTGATTCTTCCTCGACCTTCCCCCGCCATTGATTCAAGATCACGTACCATATTGCACATCAGCCATTGGATTGAGCCTCGCCATGACCATATATCCCAGCCCAGGGTTCAAATCTAGGCCAGCCATGTGAAGCGTCATAGGGCGCCCTCGTCGTGCCATGTGTCCGAGTGATCGAGGCTCGTCGTTGGATCCACACCAATCTGGGTATTTTGCATATTTAGCCCAACATTTTTGTACTTTAGTATTGGGTCCATAAACATTCCTCTACTTGTATTTAATGTTGCAAATTTTGCAAATTGCCCCACATGTTTTAGTTTAATTACCACTAGGTCCACGCCAGCTCACTCACGTGGTCGCCCACGTGAGGCGTGCCCCTACAGATATTTTATATTGCTAATTAGTCTAGAAACTATTTTATTTAGTTATAAATTTTTGGAAAAATTATTAAGAAGCCCATGGACTTTTATGATATTTGTAAAAACACCCCTGCTAGTAATGTAGTTTCTCTTTGTATCTTGTATTTATTTCATATAGCTACATTGCTCTAAAAATCTCAAAAAATAGATGTTTGTTCATGATTGCACACACTTTCACGCAGAAATTTTATTTTGTAATTTGGAGTTTTTATTATTTATAAAAAATCAAACATTATCTTTTTCGTCCATGTCTACATTAGAAAATTCTAAAAAAATATGAAAATGGTTTGAAAAATCCGCCCAAAATTATATTTTGTTTATTTATATGTTTTAACGTTCAAACCAAAAATCACTAACAATTATAAAATAAAACTCTAAAAATAAGAAAACCCCTTAAAATAGTTATAAAAATATAAAATTCCAAAAAATGTATTTTTTTATTTCTTAATTTTATTATAATATTATCTATATTTTAAAATTAATTGAGAGAAATTTTGATTTTGTTTTCTATTTTATATCTCGATTTTAATTTCAGGTATTTAACTAAACCATGTTTCAGGGTATTTTCGTTTTAAAAATATATACAAATTAGCAAAAATTCTTAAAAATAAAAAAATAGTAAAAAATTATGCAAAAGCAAAAAATATTTTATTTTCTTATTTTTAAATATTTTTATTAACTTTTATATCTTCTCTCGCTTATATTATATATATATATATGGGATAAATGGGGTTGCCCCCTAGGGGAAGCTAACTTAGCTCCCCCCGCCCTATTTTCATCATTTTTTATTTTTTTTTAAAATTTCTTCAATGAATATTCATCACTATATCCCTATATTATGCTATTCAAATTTCGTACGAAACAGAGACTCTTATGGCCTCCATCCAGTCATTCAGTCATTTTTTAACGCGGTAATAGGATTTTTTAAATTGACCCCGTCTGGATGGAGGTCGTAGGAGTCTCTGTTTCGCACGAAATTTGAATGACATAATATATGGATTTAATAATGAATCTAAACGGTTTTAGATTTCAAAAAAATAAAAGAATTATGTGAAAAAAGGGTGGGGGAGCTAAGTTAGCTCCCCCTAGGGGGCATACACATTTTTCCCTATATATATATATATATCCTATATATAGCTTTACTATTTTTTTAAAAAGAAAAAGGAAATATAAAAATATTAAACTTTAAAAGAAAATATAAAAAATAGAAAATCAAAAATCAAAACATAATAATATAAAATAAAAATAAAAATCCCACAAAAAGAGGATATAGACAAATACTTCACAATCACTTTTGTGCATTTATTTGTGCAATTTATCCTTCTTTTTCCATGTGTTCGACCTCTACATACTTGCACCTATATACATCCTTGTTGTAGAGTTATAATAAATTTTAACTCCGTATTATCTTTTTATTGCTTAATTACCATTGTGAGTTAATTGTTATCTGAAGTTGGATTTCTTGCGGGTCGCCACAATGACTGTGTCTCTGCCTTGTGTGAAACATATCTACACACGTGAAAAATCTTCTTCAACCAATGGCGTCGTTGTTGGGGAGAAACTGCGCATAGATTGGCTTTTTTATTACTGTGATTTTATTTGTCCATTTTTTGCTTCATTTATTTTCTTTGTTTTCGATATTAATTGTGAATTGTCTAATCAATCTCTTGGATATCTTTGTGCGAGGAATGTGAATTGGGGAAGGAGCTCATTCAGGAGCGCATGCACACTCACATGAGGTAGCTTTAACCTTGCCCCAAGGAGGACTTGGAGGGAATTTTAAAGACAATTATTTGAGAATTTATTTTATTGTATTTATTTTGTAATTTTAAATGAGAGAGAGACTTATCTTGTAATAAACAGGACTCCGCCACACTTCACTTCATGAGGTCCAGTGCCCGAGGGATTGTTCCCTTGGGGGCCTCATCGATTTTTGACATATTTTTTCATTTATTTTCCGATTTTGTTTTTCTTTCTTTTGTGTGATTGAGCCCTAGATTTAGGACTACTTGCCGTTAGTATTAGGTCCAAACACTTAATCACCATTGCATGCTCCTATAGATACATTTGGATCGAGTCAAATATAAATTGCTTCTCACTTAGTCTCGGAACCACGTGTCACGAGAGTCCTCCATACAGTTCTTGCAGGACCCACTATTATGGGCACCGAGAAATCTCCAAGACTGGATACTAGGTTCCATTCTGTCATTATCATTGGTTATTCATGTTAATAGCAATTCATGTACTTAGGGTGATTTCATCGGCTTGCATTTGCATATAGATAGGTTTCAATTCTCTTGAGCATCTTTGCATGTAGAGAGTTGGAGGCAAGGTAAGCATGTACACTTTAGCATTCATCATCATTTTCACCTCGCATTGCTTTTTCGACTCTCTTCCTCTGATTTTGACCACCTAGGTGCTAAGTAAAATTGACTCCTCGTTAGGTGTGTGCATTCTCATTAAAAATTCAAAAAAAAGTGATAACAATAATAGGACTGTTAAAACTACTTGATCATAAAATAGACCAAAAAGAAAATATTTATCTTGGGGCGAGTAATCCACTCATTGTCTTCATTTTAACTGCTCGCATAGACACTAAGGACTAGTGCCCAAATCCCATTCAGACTCCTAAGTGTTTTGTATAATTTTATGATTCTCTCCTAACTCTAAAATAAACAAGATTTAAAGATCGAACTTTTACGATCTATGCCGAGTTGAGTAGATGAATTTAGGGGTTTGTTTTTCATACATTTGTTTGTGATTATTTGTGTGTATTCTTGATCGCTTCTGCGCATTTGCGCCTTTTTTCCCCATTTCTCTTGATTTGAACGTCGTGCTCTCCCGATTATTTTTTCCTTTTGTTTCGAGACGACCGACTAGGGCTATTTTTATCTGGATTTCGCAGATCCCTCATACGCTTCAGCCAGTCCACCTCCCTTTTTCTAGGAGGACTTTGCTTTTGCTTTTTGTACATATCCACCCCAAGCACAGTTTCAGACCTCAGATTTTGACACATCTCCACCTTCACATTTTTTACCTTCGCATCCACCCATGACTGATTTGTTGGAGTCACCTCTGATGATTTCCACACTTGAGACCATGAGCCAAATGATGGAGAAAATGAATTAGAGTATTGATGATCTTACTAGTTTAAATAAGAACCAGAATGTCGCTCCACTATTTGATGATATGGATTCACTTGAAGATTCCCATGAGAGCTTGCAATCACCAAAAATACAAAAAATGTGCAAAACTTAAAAATGCAAAAAGAATTCCAGAGACACTTGGTAGATAATAAAATATATAAAAAACAAATTTTATTTCATACAAAAATAATACACATAGGAAAAGTTATACTCAGAATAAGTTTCCAAAATCCCAACTTCCCAAACACATCTCTCTCAAAATAAAAACTCAAAATATATCAAAATCACCTTTAATTGTATATAACTTTTAATAAGCTATTTAATAAAGGTAGTTTCTTTTTTTTGAGTTAAGGTGTGAAAGTTAGGTTTTGGATCCCTATTGTATAGTTTACCCGATTAAAATATTCATTTTATTTATTATTTATTATTTTTATAATTTTATATTTTTATAATTTTGTAAATATTATTTATAATATATGTACACCTTAAATCAGTAAAAAATCATAAAGAAAATATTAAAATAAAATATGAAAAGAAAATACATAGATGAAATGCATATATCTATACCTATATAAATAATACACCTATTTATTTAAGTGTATATATTATATTAGAAAAATATAATAAAATTATATTTAACTATATAAAAATAAGTTATAAATATATAAAATAATGATTTAAAATAAAAATATACAAAATAAAAATAAAAGACCTAAAAACATAGACGAATGTACCTATAATTTAACCCTAAAAAGTAACTTGTAATTAGAAAGCTGTAAAAAAAATCATAATACAAATCTGCATAAAATGATAAACTTTTTTATTTTATAATCTAAAATTAATAAAATTATTTATTATTTTATATAGATTTTATAATAATTTTTCCAGGAGCCTTTTCATGGTTGGTCCGTGTGGACCAACTTGGGCACAGCGCCAGTTGACTTCGGCCAACTACACTGCCATCCTCCTCGCTTGTTAGACCTAGCGACTAGGTCCTCTTCTCGATTTTCTCCCAACCGCATCGTTCACCGAATCGCCTTGCTTTTCGCGAATTTTTGTTCTCGATTTGTGCTCTTACACGCCGGTATCTTTCCTTGGGGATTACATCAATGCATCGCAGCCTACGCCTTGTTCTTTGGAACCTATCGACTACCATTGTACAAAAACCCTCCGCCCTCTTCTATTAATTTTGAACACCTTTTGACCTTGATTTGGTCTTCCTTTTGCCGTGCTCCGGGCCAGGGAGGTGATAGCTCCCCTCCAGCATCTTGAGGCGGGCTTTGGCGAGTGTCTAGGGTCTTCCACCACCATCTCCGGCAGCCTCTATCGCCCTGAGGATCTCTTCCTGGCTCCGCCAGTAGAGGTCATTTTCTATCCACTTTTCTTGCATGTTTATCTTAATCATATCCTTAGGAATCGTTTGTCACTTTTTCCTTCACGTTTTAGTTGTTTAATCCTCCTCGTCGCTATTCGTCGGAGCTCCGCTCCGGCAAACCTCCATCACACCTTTCTCTCTCTAATCCACCCCATCATATGGTTGAGGCAGTTTACCCTCGACCCTTTAATGATTTTCTTACTGGTACCCTGAGCTTCACATATGGCTAGGGCGATTTTGTCCTTCGTTGGAGGTTCTTGGAGCTGCAAAGCTCTGTCGCCCTCTCGTGCTTGCTCCGGCCATCGACGGAGCCTTTTGACACCACCAGACATCGGAGAAACCCTGTAGTAGGAGGTTGTGCCATTTTGGAGCTTAAAGGAGCGTCGGAGGAGGGAGGAATCGTCGTAGGAAGCTGAAAAATCACCCCCTGATCACTTCTCTATCCCTGCAAAAGAAATAGAGAAAATGTTGCGATCGTTGTATAGACCGGGTGAGTTCAACCAGAAAAGATTAAAGATTAATTAATCTTATTTATTTTATTTATACTCCTAAACTTAAGTGGTTAAGCACGGGAGTGTCGAAGTCAAGGAGGCAAACTGTTGGAAACTAGGGTTAAACTGTAGAAACTATGGTTTATTCGGTTTCTTAATTTTTATTTTTAGGATTTTTTTTGGATTTTTATTTGAATTTTAATAAATTTTATATTGTTTTTGTGATTTTAAGTATTTTGTAATTTTTATTCTAGAAAATGTTTTTAAATTTTATTTAAATTTTATTATTTTTATGTTTTTGTTTTTATTTTCTGTTGTTATGGATTTTAAGAAGTTTTTGAGATGTGTATGGATTTTGGTTAAGTTTAAAGGGAGAAAACTATTTTTTATGTAAAATTGTGGCATATTTTCAATTTTAAAAGTTGAAACAAAAAGAAACTATTTTTATTTTATTTTTGCTAGAAAGTAGATGAAATTATCTTCAAAATGATATGTTGTGCGTTTTTCGGTGATTTATATTATTTTGTTATGATTTTTACAAGTTTTAACAAATTTTTATGTATTTTATATTTTATTGGTTTTAGTATTTGTTTTTTATTTTATTTTTTCAAACATATTTAATATTGTATATGGCGTAAAATACAGTATCTTTACGTATTTTAGTGTATTTTGATTTTAAACTATTATTTATTGATTAAGTGTAATTAATATGTAGATGGTTTATATACATATGCATGGGTATATGTGTAGTAAAATGGAGAATAGGGGGAATGCATGAAAAATAGCAGGAAGCTAGGGGTACTCGCACGTAATTTTCCTAGAATCTCGTGGTCAGTCATGTGAGTCCACTAACTAGACTTGTTTGTTATTTCGCAACAATTCGGGGTCTAATGGTGCAAAATTTCTAGCCATCACATGGATTCCTCGTGAGTCCAGTCGCCTGAGGACCTGTTTGTAATTAAAATAAAGCATGGGAATATAGATTGCAATGTCGCTAAATATTTAGGCATGCACTCGTGAGGCGCACGTGATGTCCTCGTGTTCTAAATTAAGCGACGAGCAATGTCTTCAACACGTCCTGAAACATGACGCTACTTGGTCTGTGCGATTAGGGATGATCGTAGGGCTGCAATTCAGTCTGTAAAGGGACTTATGTTCTTCCCCAAAATCCCACACAGTGGTGTTTCTATTTGGATCTCAGAGATGTTCCCTGAGAGATGCGACAGTGGTACTCTCAAATGCTGTTTCCCAAAATCCCACACAGTGGTGTTTCGACACGGGAGAGGAATAGGGAAAAGGAGATAAGAAGAAGAAGAAGAAGGAGATAGAATCTAGAAACTAACCTGGAAAGTATGCGAAGGATGTATGATGGATGCGGTCTGTGAAGTGGAGCTCGATGGAACTCCACTGTCTGTGCCTCGACGGAGGCTTGTTCACACGATGGAGCTGGCGCTCAACACCGGCAACGATCTCGTAGCTCCTCACTCCTCGCTCAACGGTAGACGGAAGAGCTATTGTCACCCACTCTCTCGTTAGCTCCGGAGCTCGATGGGAATGACGAGAAAATGGCGGATCTATTTGGCGAGGGGAGCTCGACGAGTATAAATAGAGGGAGAAAGATCCGATTACCAGCAGTGGCGACAGGATCGAGGGAGGTTGGAGAGACGACTGGCCATTGGAGGCGGTTGGAGACATTGGCGTAGGAGGAACAAGGGCGGCGGCGTTGGGTTGGGGAAGAAGGAGAAAGGGAAAGGAGGAGAGAGAAAAAGGAGGAAAATAATTAATTAAATTTAATAATTAATAATAATGATCATAAATAGATAATTAAATTAATTATTAATATATTAATTTCGTAATTCAATAAATAATTAAATAATTAAAAAAAGGTTAATAATTATTTAAGTAATTAATTAAATAATTAAGTATATAATTAAGTAATTAATAAATAAATGATTAAGAAATAAAAAACTAATTATATAATAAAAAATTTATTTAATAAATAAATTAATAAATAAATAAAATTAAGTAAATTATTTATTTTAAAATAAATATTATAAATTACGGTACATTGTACAATATACCAATACGACCCGAAAACCGCATTTTTTTCGTATTAACTCCGATTTTAACGAAACTAGTGTCATTTTGTCGATATTGAAAAATAATCTTTGGAACCGAGTTTCTCAATTCATAGGTCATACGGCCTAGTTATGAGGCCCGGAAAATTTAGATGACGGATTTGGACCTCTGGATTTTATTGGTATTTTAACTTAATTATATTTTTATATACAATTTTAGAAGATTTTAGGAAAATAATTAAGTTAATAGGGTTTATGATTATTTAATTAAAAATCTGGGAAGTTTATACATATAGTACAAAAAGACAACGGGCCCAAAAAGCCGAAACTCGCCGGTTGTATTCGAATATTTTTTTGATATTTTTAGTAAATAGTATTAAGTGTAAAATTAAATTTAAAATGAGTTTGGTCTGTTTGGAGTTTTCTATAAATAGTTATGAACCTCAGAAATTGGCTTTTGCGGCTTTTACGGTTCATTGCGATTAATTATTTTATGTCAAGATATTTTTCTAATATTTTTATAAAATAATATATGTTTTCATGAACACTGTTTACAAAAGAAGTGTGTTAGTTTAAGGTGATATAAGTGATGAATAAATTAGGTGAAATATTTACATGCTGTAAAATGGGTAAATTATATTTTTGTTCTTGATTTTCTTAATATATATATATATATATATATATATAAGTTAGGATCCTTATCTCCTTCTACGTGTTTATTTTGTTAAACCA
Organism: Ottelia alismoides; assembly: GCA_037367405.1. NCBI lineage: Eukaryota > Viridiplantae > Streptophyta > Magnoliopsida > Alismatales > Hydrocharitaceae > Ottelia > Ottelia alismoides. The sequence goes on along the minus strand of JAZKJV010003737.1, from coordinate 594,184 downwards.
ATCAACATTGGCCTTGTCTCAGGGGTAGTATCAGTCTGTTTATATTACATATCTCCAACCTTCTTTTATTTTATTTTTATTTTTTATTTTTATTCTTTTATTTTGGGTAAAATAAGTCTTAATTATATAATATTAATATTTGTAGTTAAAATATTAATAAATTGGGATTAATGATTATTTACATGTATTTTACCAAAGATTTAGCTAAAATGAAAGAATAAAGGCGACGAATCACGGATTCATCAGAAGCTCGCCTCACGCGAGCCTTCTTCCCAGTTCTTCCTCGACTTTCCCCCGCCATTGATTCAAGATACCACACTAGATTTCACAGTAGCTGTTGGATCGAGCCTTACCATGACCGTAGATCCCATCTCGGGGTTCTAATCTAGGTCGTCCAGGCGAAGCGTCATTGGGCGCCCTCATCGCGCCGTGTGTCCAAGTGGTCAAGGCCCGCCGTTGGATCCGCGCCAATGCTGGGTATTTTTTCATCTTTATCCTAGCATTTTTGTACTTTAATATTTGCTACGTAAACATTCCTCTACTTGTATTTATTTTTGTAAATTTTACAAACCTCCCTCTGTCCTTTAGTTTAATTACCATTGGGTACACATCAGCTTACCTCAGGTGGTCGCCCATGTGAGGTGGGTATTTTGGAGGTCTATCCCTGCAGATATTCTATATTGATAATTACTCCATAAAATATTTTTATTCAATTAAAAAATTTTGGAAAAATTACTGAGGAGCCTATGGACTTTATGATATTTGCAAAAACACCCCTACTGGTAATGTAGTTTCTCTTTGTTTCTTGTATTTATTTTGTATAACTACATTGCTCTAAAAATTTTCAAAAAATAGGTATTTGCTCATGATTGCATACACTTTCATGCACAAATTTTATTTCGCAACTTCGAGTCTTTTTATTATTTATAAAAAATTAAAAAGTGACCTTTTTGTACCTGTCTACATTAGAAATTTTCAAAAAATATGAAAATGTTTTGAAAAATCCCCCAAAAATATATTTTGTTTATTTTATGTATTTTTAACCTTAAGATAAAAAATCATTATAAATTATAAAAGAAAACTTAAAAATAAGGAAAACCCTAAAACTATTATAAATACATAAAAATTCTTAAAAATTCCAATATATATATACTTGAATTTTTTATATTTTTATCTATATTTTAAAATAAATTGGGAGAATTTTTTATTTTGCTTTCTAATTATATCTTTATTTTAATTTCAGATATTTAATTAAAGCATGTTTCAATGTATTTTTTAATTTAAAAATATATAAAAATTAATAAAAATTTATAAAAAAATATATAAATAGTAAAGAAATTATATAAAATCACAAAATATTGTATTTTTCTTATTTTTGATTATTTTTATTAACTTTAATATATATTCTAGCTTATTTTGTATGTATATATATCATATATATATAGCTTTGTTATTTTTTAAAAAGAAAAAGGAAATATAAAACATAAACATATAAAAAATAGAAAATTTAAAATTAGAATATAAACATATAAAATCAAAAATTTAAAAATAAAAAAAACCCCACAAAAAGAACATATATACAAATACTTTACAATCACTTTTGTCCATTTATTTTCCCAATCTATCCTGCTTGTTCCCTGTGTTCGACCTCTACATACTTGCACCTATACAATCCTTGTTGTAGAGTTATAATAAATTTTAACTCCACATTTGCTTTTATTGCTTAATTATCATTGTGGGTTAATTGTTATCTGAAGTTGGGTTTCTTGTGGGTCACTAAAGCGACTGTGTCTCCACCTTGTGTGAGACATATCTAGGCCCACGAAAAATCCTCTTCAACAGTTACCTCCCGAACAACGACGTTATCTAATAAACATGACTAAATCGCTTCTCTAGGAGAAGAGAAGTATCAGTGAGTGATTCATATAAATCATCAGATACTTTTATTTGTTATATATACTCCTAAGACTAATGTATACAATGATAAGTGTAGGACTGTTGAACTCCGGGAGGAAAACTGCGGAAAGTAAGGTAGAAGGTAGAGATAATTAGGTTACTAGTTTTTTACTTTTTTATGTATTTTATTTTCTATTTTACTTTATTCTATAGGTTTTAAATTTTTTTATGTTATTTTTTAAATGCCTATATAATAAAAGTACATGTATATGTTTTTGTATTTCCTTATTTGTTTTATATTTTTAGTTTCTTGTTTTTTATTTAGCTTTATATTTTAATTGTTTTATTGATTTTTGATGTTTGAAAAGAATATAAAGGAATATATATAATAGAGTAAATAAGTCTTCTTGTATTTTTAAAATAGAAGTAATATACTAAAAACATTAAGGAAGAAAATATTTTTGTGTTTTATATCTATTCCTTTTTTATAGCATGTTTTTTGTATTTTATATTTATTTTTAAATTCAAATGATGAATTATTAATAGAAAAGATATTTTTTATTAATTTTAAAATACAACAAAGAAGTAAAACTTTTTTATTTGATTTTATTATGTAAAATTTTCTAATACCTTAAAATGAGATATTATTCATTTTATGGGATTTTTCTATATTTATTTATGATTTCTTTAAGTATTTATAAAATTTGAATTTTTGAGGTTTTTGTTATGTATTTTTGTTTGATTTTTGGACACTTTTTTAATATATATAAATATCTTTAATAAAATTTTTAGGTAACTATTGATTTTTTTATAAATTTTCAAATTTGTTATGTATTTTTATATGTTGTTTCTATTTATTAAAAGTATTAAATGTCATTATTTTTCAAAACTCTATTAATATGTGTTACAATATGTTAATATGTATTTACTATTATTTTATTGAATACATATTTATTAGCATTTATTTATTGAGATATTTACCTCACAAACCCTATAAACTTTGTAAATTATCTTCTCGATCTTTAAAACAATGCAATTCTGTCATCGACCCTATAAACTTGCTAATTATTATCTCATTAATCTTGTGGTTAATATTTTTTAAGCTCGTGGGGGTTCTTGGGGTAATTTACATGATAGATGAGGTAATTACATTGTGCAAAAGGTCGTAGATGAAATTTATAAGGTTCTTAAGGTCCGTGGGGTAACTATCCCTTATTTATTTAGTTTTGTGTATAGGGATATATGTGTAATATCATGAAACTGTAAAACGTGCGAGTAAAATAGAGATGGAAAAAGCTTAGATAATCACGTGGAAAACCACATGAGGTGTAATCGATATAAGTTGTACATAATAATCATAAGCATCAGGAGTTCGATCACAGTTTCACCATAAATCTCGTGTTTGTCAATGTGATTTATAACCAAGAGGACATGTCCATGGTAGAGGAGATTTAAAGAGGACACCGAAGAGATGTGGGTAGTGAGCTAAGGTGAGAGTGGAGATGTGCGGGGAAGTGATCAGAAGCTTTATAATGAAATGAGAGATTAGTGCTTATCTTAGGCTTTATTAAGATATTAATTATTGACTCATTAAAATACTAGTCATTACATTGAAATTGATGGGAGACAGGAAACAAGATGTGCCGTCAATACCTTTTGGAAGGCAAATCCAATCCTTCAAAATACAACATTCATATATCTAGGAATCATCACATTGCTATGCATAATTTTTTGGATCCTCTTGAGGAGATCCACTGCTTCACTTGCCAAGAACTCAAATATATCAAAATCAAAGGGGATGAATATATGTTGATTGTCAATACATGCCTTCTCATGCTTAGTCACTTTAGCTGAGGCAGCTTTTGTGCAGTGTATACCACAACAAAATCACTCTTTATCGGACCCACCAATGGCGTAAGTCCAATCACATCGACACATGCATGTTTTCCTCCAACCCATCCAAATATTAAAACATCCACTAGTCTAAGTGTCGATCTCCCCTCTTGTGGATCAGTCAAAAAATTCAGCGGTGCTTCTTTTTTGAAGTAATCCCCACATGTCTGAGTACATCAAAAAGACATCCCTAACAAAATCTTGTCGATATTTAAATTTTGAAAGTTTAAGATAATGAATAGCATGCTCCCCAAAAGCATCTAAGTAGGATTCTGGCATACTGGACAAGCCTCATATGTTGGGAATAGAGGAATCATGAGGTGGTACTTGACATAGTACGATATTCAATGAGTGACATATGCATTGCAAGCCACTCAATAGGAATGGCAAGAAGAAAATCTTGAACATATTTAACTTGTAAACATCGAAAAATTACTTTTTATCTAACAATCATGTTAAACTCAACCTCCATTTCTTTTACAATTTTGCTGAAAAAGGAACTCACTAAAGCATTCTGGCTTTAGGGGGGACAATATCCCTACTAGCAAAATATGTAAGATCAAGAGATGGAAGTGCGGCATGTAGGCATTCCAAAGCATTAAGAAAATCAGAATTCGTACCATGTATTTCGCTGTCTCGTAGCATGTGATCTTGGAGCATCCAAGATTGAGCTATGGAGGCCACAAAAGCATTTGAAGAGGTTTCAATAATCGAGTACAAACCTAAACCATCGAATCTGATGGCTAGCGATGCCATTCGCCATTGAAGGTCATTAAAGAAAGGATCTCCACAAACTACAATATCCTTAATAGCTTTGTGTAACCGTTTGTCGAACCACGTAGCAGCTCGTTCTATGTATGCGGGTTGACATGTTCATAAGCCGAACATAAGCTTGGCAGTATCTATACAAGATCGCAATATAAGTAACTCACTTTGTGGATCATCCAATTGGGGAAGTAAATGCATGAAGTGAACAGCTTTGGTGACCCTCGTCATAGCCAAATCTTCAATAAAGTCATTACCCTGCTCACTGCACCTCCAAGTAACTTCACACCTAGCACCAGTCTCCCAATATCCACGAGAAATAACCCTTTACGGATCTTCTGACCAACACATGAAGGCAACAAAAAGTTCTTTTTTATATTCAGAATAAGCCCCTTCTCTGGACCCTTGCATTGAATAATGTCAAGTGCCTTGACCACCTCTAAAGTATTCCCAATGATCTTTCCATCATCAAGATACCAATCACGGATTAAGAATTTACAATTGTATCTGATCTCATGAATAACTGTGTGCAATGCCAGAGAAAAAAGAAGTAGGCCTAAAGAATCGCTTTACCACACTCTTGTTTACCGCATAAAATACATTAACTAAGATTTCTTGCTTGGGACAAAGGGATCTTTTTTATCGTAAGTTTAAACGTATGGATTATCCAACTATTTTCTCTTGTGAAGACAAAGATTCTGTACTGCCACAAATATTCATCGACCCAATGCCGTCGTACTCATGTTATTCACACCTCGAGCAAATCAAAATAACTCGTATTCGTAGTACTGCTAACAAATATTCAAAGAAGGGTTAAATGGGGTTGCCAACTAGGGGGAGCTAACTTGGCTGTCCTTCCACTATTTCATCCGTTTTTTTCTTTTTTTTTTTGAAAACTTCTTCTATGAATATTCATCACTATATCTGTAACATCTCGGTCTTAGGTACCCGGTTCATTATCGAGGAAAACTGGCCCTAACAACTTGTTTGGTACGAGCTCAGATGGACCTGTTGGCAATTGCCATGGATCTGTTGGCAACTGCCCAAAATACTTAAGCACAAGTTGTCAGGGCCAGTTTTCCTCGATAACGGACCGGGTACGTAAGCCCGGAACGTTACAAATGGTATCAGAACCAATTTCCCTCTGATAGTGGAAAGAGCTACTTCATAGGTAGAGCCATCCCTACAAAGAGATAGGAGGAAATGGCTACCCAGAGCACGCAGTCGCCACTATCACTGGGAATAAGTGATGGACCACGTCGCAACGAGGACGTTGCGAATATAAGTGGGGATTACTAATTGTCAACTTGGGCATAAGCATTTTGGGTGGTTGTCAACGGGTCCAACGGGTCCAATTTTATATTGATAATTAGTCCAGAAACTATTTTATTTAGTTGTAAATTTTTGGAAAAATTACGGATAAGCCTCTAGACTTTATGATATTTGCAAAAACACCACTGATAGTAATGTAGTTTCTCTATATTTCTTGCATTTATTTCATATATATACAATGCTCTAATCTATCTTAAAAAATAGCTATTTGCTCCTGATTGCACACACGTTCATGCAAAATTTTCATTTTGCAATTTGGAACCCTTTTATTATTTAAAAAAATTAAAAAGTTACCTTTTCGTCCTTGTCTACATTAGAACATTTTAAAAAATATGAAAACATTTTGAAAAGTCTTCAAAAAATATATATTTTTCATTTATATGTTTTTAACCTTGACACCAAAAATCACTAAAAATTATAAAGGAAAACTCTAAAAATTAGGAAACCTCTAAATAAATTAAAAATATATAAAAAACCCTAAAAATCCTATATATATATTTGAATTTTTTTTCTTATTATCTATATTTTAAAATTAGTTGGAAGAAATTTTGATTCTTTTTTATAATTATATCTCTATTTTAATTTTAGATATTTAATTAAACCCTATTTCAGGGTATTTTTACTTTAAAATTATATAAAAAATAGTAAAAATGATTAATAAATAAAAACAGTAAAAATTTTACAAGAAATCTAAAAATATCTTATTTTCTTATTTTTGATCATTTTTAATAACTTTGATATCTACTCTTGCTTATTTTATATATATCATATATATTGCTTTAATATTTTAAAAAAAGAAAAAGGAAACATAAAACATAAAAAGTATAAAAATAGAAAATTTAAAATAAAAATATAAAAATAAAAAATAAGAAATAAAAAAATAAGAAATAAAAACCCACATAAAGAACATATAGACAAATACTTCACAATCACTTTTGTGCATTTATTTGCCCAATCTATCCTGCTTGTTCCCTATGTTTGACCTCTACATATTTGCACCCATACACATTCTTGTTGTAGAGTTATAATAAATTTTAACTCCACATTTGATTTTTATTACTTAATTACCATTGTGAGTTAATTGTTGTCTGAAGTTGGATTTCTTGCGGGTCGCCACAGCGAATGTGTCTCCGCCTTGTGTGAGACATATCTAGACCAACAAAAAATCCTCTTCAACAGCTAATTCCCCAATAACGACGTCATCTAATAAACATGATTGAATCACTTCTCCAGGAGAAGAGAAGTACCACTGAATGATTTGGATAAATCGTCCGATAATTTTATTTGTTATATATACTCCTAAGAATAATGTATACAACGATAAGTGTAGGACTGTTGAACTCATGGAAGCAAACTGTGAAAAGTAAGGTAGAAAGTAGAGATAATTATGTTACTAGAGTTTTTTACTTTTTTATGTATTCTATTTTATGTTTTACTTTATGTTATAGGTTTTTAATGTTTTATGTAATTTTTAAATCCCAATATAATTAAAGTATATGTATATGTTTTTGTATTTTTCTTATTTATTTTATATTTTTAGTTTCTGATTTTTTTAATTAATTTTAAATTTAAATTTTTTTATTGATTTTTAATGTTTGAAAAGAACATAAAGGAATATATAATGGAGTAAAGAAGTCTTCTTGTATTTTTAAAATAGAAGCAATATACTAAAACATTAAGGAAGAAAATACTTTTGTGTTTTATATATATTATTTCTTTATAGCATGTTTTTATGTATTTTATATTTATTTCTAAATTCAAAACAATGAATTATGAATAGACAAGATAATTTTTATTAATTTTAAAATACTACAAAGAAGTAAAACATTTTGATTTGATTCTATTATGTAAAATTTTCTAATACCTTAAAAATGAGATATTATTCATTCTATGGGATATTTCTATATTTATTTATGATTTCTATAAGTATTTAAAAGTTTTTGAATTTTTGAGGTTTTTGTTATGTATTTTTGTTTGATTTTTGGATACTTTTTTAATATGTATAAATATCTATTTAATATACTTTAATAAAATTGTTAGGTAACTATTGGTTTTTTATAAATTTTCAAATGTATTATGTATTTTTATATATCGTTTCTGTTTATTAAAAATAATAAATTTTATTATTTTTCAAAACTCTATTTATATGTGTTACAATATGTTAATATGTATTTACTAGTATTTTATGTATTTTATCGAATACATATTAATTAGCATTTATTTATTGAGATATTTACCTTACAATCCCTATAAACTTTATAAATTACATTCTCGATCTTTAAAACAACATAATTCTCCCCTCGGTCCTGTAAACTTGCTAATTATTATCTCATTAATCTTCTGGTTAATCCGTTTGAAGCTCGTGGGAGTTCTTGGAGTAATTTACATGATAGATGAAGTAATTACATTGTGCAAAAGGTCATAGATGTAATTTATAAGGTTTATAAGGTCTGTGGGTTAAATATCCCTTATTTATTAAGTTTTGTATACATGGACTTATGTGTAATATCATGAAAACATAAAACGTTCGAGTAAAATAGAGATGGAAAAAAGACGAGATAATTACGTGGAAAACCATGTGTGGTGTAATCAATATAAGCTATACACAATAATCACAAGCATCAGGAGTTCGATCGCAGTTTCACCATAAACCTCGTGTTTGTCAACGTGGTTCAGAACCAAGAGGACCTATCCATGGTAGAGGAGATTTAAAGAGGACACCGAAGAGATGTGGGTAGTGAGCTAAGGTGAGAGTAGAGATGTGCAAGGAAATGATTGGAACCTTTATAATGAAATGAGAGATTAGTGCTTATCTTAGGTTTTATAATGATATTATATATTAACTTATTAAAATACTAGTTATTACATAGAAATTGATGAGAGACAGGAAACAAGTTGTGCCGTCAATACCTTTTGGATGACAAATCCAATTCTTCGAAATACAACATTCATAGATCTAGGAATCATAACATTGCTATGCATCAATTTTCGGATCCTCTTGAGGAGCTCCACTACTTCACTTGCCAAGAACCCAAATGTATCAAAATCAAAGGGGGATGAATATATGTTGATTGTCAATGCAGGCCTTCTCATGCTTAGACACTTTAGCTGATGCATCTTTTTGTGCAGCGTATCCCGCTGTTGAACGAGATTTTTCACAGGTCTAAAGTAATCCACACAAGGCGGGATCGCAATGTCTCTGAGGCAACCAGCGAGAAAACCTAATTCAGACAACAATTAACCCACAACAAGTAATTCAAGCAATGAAAGTAAATTTGCGGAGTTAAAATTTTTATAACTCTACAACAAGATGTGTATAGGTGCAAGTATGTGTAGAGGTCGAACACTGGGAGCAGACAGGTAGAACGGGGTAAAATGCACAAAATGTGTGACTGTGATCAATTTGTCTATTAATGCTATTTTTTGTGGGTTTTCTTGTATTTTGGTTTTTAATTTTCTGATTTTGTATTTTCTTTTCATATTTTATACTTTTTTATATTTTCTTTTTTAATAATAGGATATATATACAATATAAGAGAGAAAGAGCGATAGAGTATTTATAAAAATAAGTAAAAATACTCAAAAATCAGGAAATAAAGTATTTTTGGTCTTTTTGTATTTTTCCAATGTTTTTGTGATTTTTCTAGATTTTTCCTAATTTTTTGGTATTTTTAAAGGTAAAAATACTAGTAAACAGTGAACAATGTTGCTGGCTGGAATTAAATTGAGGATTAAAAATAGTAAACAGTGTCCAAAATTCCTCAACTTAATTTTAATTAAAGGTAATACAATAAGGAAACTACAGAAACAGAGTTTGTATTTTTAAGATTTTTCTAAAATTTTTAAGATTTTTATAAAGATTTTTGGGGATTTGTAATTTTTAGGAGTTTTCTTTTGTATTTTTTTGGGATTTTGGTATAGAAGTTAAAATACATATAAATAGGCAAAATATATTTTTTGGGAATTTTCTGAGATGATTTCAAAATTTTTATGGATTTTATAATGCAAACAGTGCTGAAAATGAGTGTTTTTGAATTTTTATAAATATTAAAATAAAATAAATGCAAAATTAAAATATGGCATGAAACTAGGATGTTCCAGGAACTTAATACGATTTTTGTGGATTTTGTAGGCTTTTATAGATGCACGGATTAAATACTAGAAGCATAAAGAAAATGCAAGCATACAGGGGCGTTTATGTAAATATGGCAAAGTTGAAGGGGCAAAGTACAAATTATACAAAAGTACACAACTGCAGATGAATGTTTCAGTCCCTAATATTAAATACACAAACTCTTTGGGTGAGAAGGCAAAATACCCAAAGTAATGGCGGATCCAACGCTGCAGATTTGTGACTTATACACGTGGCGCGACCCGGTTGAACGATGACACTTCGCTCACCGACAACTGAGATCAGATCTCCCTGTGAAGATCAGCGACGTTGGCAAGGGACTATCAAACGGCTGCTGTATCTCTTGAAGAACACAGGGCAATCGAGCGGCTCAGGAGCATGGAGGAAGAACGGCCGAAGAACACGGCCGGGGCGAGTTTGAAACGGCAAAATCTCGAGGCTCTGAGCTGAAGGTACACGACCGATGGTTGTCCGACCTTCCTGGGGATCTCCCGAAATGGATGGCTGCTTCAAAAAGGCGGGAGGACCGCCAGAGCGCCGCCGCGATGTCGACGTAGGAAGGTGGCTCAAGGGAGGTCGGGCACCGCAAAAACGACCCCCCAGGAGGGTCTCCTCGCACGTGGCACCTACGGACAAAATACACAACGACAGAAGGTGGTCTCCAGGGTGAGCGCGGATGATGGTAGGGAGTAGGCGGTGGAAATAGAGCTCGCCGGAGCAAGCTCCGACGAGGGTGTAGTGGGTGACGAATGGATTGCGAATTGAGCCAATAAAAGGTTAAAATTAAAGGCAAAATTATAGCTAACCTACAACAAGGAAAAACAACTAAAAATGACCTCCATTGGTTGGGAAAACCAAGAAGTAGGGACCTCACGGCCAAGGGCCGGAGATGGGGGTGGATACGCCTCTGCGCCGCTCCTCCGCTCCTCCTAACGGCAGGGTGAGGTTGTTGTCACCTCCCTCTAACCTCAGCACATGAAAGAAGGGAGGAAGAAGGGGCAAAAGTAGTTCCAGAGGTCAAGGAGGAAGAGGGGCCGTTTTTGAAGAACTGGCCGAGTGGGCTCCTAGATCAAGGCGTATCGAGCGACGTGATGATCCAAAGCCCAAGGAAAGCTATAGGCGTGTAGGAGCAATGGACAAGGATCAAAAAAGTGAAGGGAGCAATGCCAAATGGTGAAAGACGCGCTCTCCAAAATTCAGAGAAAACGCCAAAAAACCAATATCTGACACATTACAGGGCGTGTCAGAGAGTGGGCGAGTCGGCATGAAGATCGAGGTGTGGCAGTCGCTACAATGATCCAAAAGCCCAATATTGCACTTGGGCGTGAATCATGGATATAGGGGAGAAAAAGGGAAGAAGGGCCCAAGGTCGAATTATGAAGGATGCGAGCTCCAAAATCCAAGAAAAAGGGCCAAAACGCATTCTTACAGGGCGCAGGTGGTGGCAGTGCAGTTGACCTGAGGTCAACTGGCACTGCGCCCTGGTTGGTCCACGTGGACCACCAGGAAAAACCTCCTGGAAAATAATTGTTAATTCAATTTTAAAATAGTAAACGTTTATTATTTTTTGGTTATTAAATAAAAAATGTTTATTATTTTTTATTATTTTATTATGATTTTTATTTATTTTTTTCGAGGTTAATAATTACAAATTACCTTTTATACCCTTATATGTATCTTTATCTATATATCTAAGTATTTTATTTTTTATTTTGTATATTTAATTTATTTATTTTTTTTATTATTTTTATAAATTTATAAAGTATTTTTATACACTTAAGTATATTTTTTATTTTATTTTTCTGAGGTGTTTTGTATACTTAATAAAATAAAATTATTAATATACAGGTATAAGTATAGGTATTATACCTAGGTCTTTTATATACGAGTATTTTATTTTGTATTTTCTTTAGGTTTTTATTCTGATTTTAATGTATAAAATATATTATAAGTAATATTTACAATATTATAAAATATAAAATTATGAAAATAATGAATAAATAATAAAATGAATATTTTAATATGTGCAAGTATACAAGTAAGGGTCCGAAACTCAACTTTCAAACCGTAACTCCGAAAAATACGAAACCACCTCCATTAAATAGTTTATTTTACACTATATACAATTAAAGGTGAGTTTGTATGAAATTAATTATATATTTTTTTATTTGATTATCTACAACTTTCATGTTCTAAAGTTTCTTTATTTGAGGTATAAAAAGTGGAACCAAAAATAGGTCCCAAAATGAATAAAGAATGGGTCAAATAAAAGGTATTTTTATTGATTTTGGCCCTTATCTCCCCCTACTTTATTCCTTGTCGACCTATTCATCGACATGCCTAGGTCTCGGGGTTTCGGGTCATAAAATATTTACAATATTTTATTCTTTTTCTTTCCTTTTCTTTATTCTATAATTCTGGCTTTAAAAACCGCATTTTAGACAATATTTACACAATGATGCATGGATGATAAAATGCATGAATTAACGCTATATACACGCATTTACTAGGGTTTTTAAGGCCAAAATGATAGAATAAAGATGATGAAACGTGGATTCATCATCCCCCTATACTTGCCTTTTGCTAGTCCCTAGCAAACACTTATGCAATAAGTGCAGAAAAGAAAAACAAAGAAAATGAAAAAGAAGAAATGTGGATTAAGTTTAATTGTCAAACTTGTCTTCATAAAATCAAAGTTTGGAGCTTCAGTCGGACCTTTTGAATTTTAGTGCGGGCAGAACCTTATATGAGAACCGAATTTGAAATCCAACAGCCTTTGAGAATCCCAAAACTCTGCTCAAGTCTCCTCAATAGCCAGGTCAGAAATATTTCAACTCATACGCAAACCCTTATGACCTATGAATCTGAACTCATACAGTGTAAGTGATGGTGGCTCTCCCCAACTGAAATGACAAAGAGACTGACTTCTCCAATTTGACAACCCAATGATTTCCCCAATCCAACAACTCATTCCTCAAGGAGCAGGGTATACCCTTCTAAGTTCATGGGGCACCAATCCAAGAGGAGGGGGTGAAGAGAAGAATGGACGGTAGCCAGTGTAGCTACCTATCCTAGGAGGCAAGACCAACGTAGTCAAGTCATCTAGCTGCAGGCTCACATGATTTGAATTTGAAGCTCAACCTTGCTTATTGACTTTACAACATATGTACACTCCGACAAGCATTTTTATTTTTGTACAGGCCTGTCCACTTTTTTGGAGTTTTTGCTTTTTGCATTCATTTTTTTGAATACTATGTACAGCAGCATTTACATAGGGAGTTTTTCCTCTTGAGCTAGTATACTATCCCTCTTAAGCTTTATTGCAACCCACACTCTCCTATCCTCGAAACTCATCATCACTGGACGGGTTGGGGCGCACTTTCCTCCCTAGAGGAGGACAAGTGTTTCCACCTGTGTGCTTCTCATACCGGCAAATCCAACCCCCTCACCACTTCAACTGAGTTGAGCCGTGTGAAAGGTGCAGGTGTCCAAGTTAGGTCATTATCAACAAGAGTCGTGCGTGTGCTCCGAAATAATCTACTTAGGAAGTCAAGAATCCATGAACCAAGTCTCGTGATTCCCAAAGAATTAAGTCAACTAGACCTGAAGTACCTCAATCCCAGTTCCTATAAGGTTCCTGTAAGTTAGGTAGATTTTAAGGTCCAATCAAGCCCCAATCTTCGGATTTTACTTAGACTCATTCAACTATCAAACTCAATCCGAAAAAATGCGAATGCCATGCAAATGCTATGCAGAAAATATTTTTGTGATGCAATTTTCAAAGATTTTGAACTTTTTATGGGTTTTTGAAAAGATGATGATGATGCATATGCATTTTTTGTATTTTTCAAAAAGATTTTTCAAATGTTTTTTGGATTTTAATTTTTTGCAAATGTTTTTGGGATTTTTGAAAACAAAAGGATTTGGCTAAAAACTAGCTACAAATATTGACACAGGGATGTATCTTATATTTACAAGAAGTGGATTTAAGAATTTACAAGGGTAAGTGCTCAATTTTATAAGTATATATACAGTGGATTTTTGGTGTGATGTATGTATTCCTCAAACTTATTTGAAAAGTTTTTCCAAACAATTTTGAAAACTATAGTCCAAAATAGTTTTTACAAATAATTTTACACACACGTACACACATTTGAAAATCATTTTGCAAAGGTTTTCCAAATAGTATATATAGATTTTTTCAAATATTTTTGCAACCATTTTTCAACCATTTGCAAATCGTTTTTCAAACATTTTATTTCACACAAAGAAAATAATTTTTACAATCAAAATGTTTTTACAAAGGTTGAAAACATGTAACAAAACATTTTCAAAATAGTTTTCAAAAGCTTTTTCATAAAGATTTTTAAACTATTTTTCAAACATTTTGCAAAAAAACATTTTCACCTGATTTATTAATCAATAGATATAAAAAGAATTTGAGGAATAATCGCATCATTTTATTAAGGTTTTTAATGAATTTTAATAGTGTAATTAACCATATTATTAAGAAAATACGAAAGTACGAGTTATGGCTAAAGTATAAACGTAGTATATACGACTGATGAATACTCATTCATCACTCTTTATTCTTATATTTTAGCTACAAAAACATTTGCAAATACATGTCGATATGTGTAAATAGGAATAATTACCAAAAGCATGCATTGTGTAAAAACCTATAATTGCATGTTTTTGTGCAAAAATAAAAGAATAAAGATTAAAAAGAAAAAGAGGGAAATATTTAGAATAAATATTGAGCAACCTAACCCAAGGGAGGGCTCAGCATGGGCCTGACCGCATAAAAGCCAAAGTAGAGGGAGATAGGGGCTCATGTGTAAATATTTATGTAAATAAATAAAAATATTTTTCCTCACAGAAATAGCCCAAAATATGCTTGTATTACTTGTACATAGTTATAAGTATAAAAACAAAAGAAAAAGGGTAAAAATAAAAAAGAACAAAAACACCACTTTCATCATGTACATGAACCACTCTTATATATTTATTTAACCTTGTAAATAAATAAAATTAATTTCCAAAATTTTTGTAAATATTCTACGTTATATAATGTAAATAAATTAAATAAAAACAATTAAAACAAAAACAAAATAAAAATAACAAAATTAAAAATACAAAAACATATTGTAAATATACCATGTATATAAATGTATATATGTATTTATTTTACCTATGTAAATAAATAATTAAAATAAAATAAAAATACCTTTTTATTCCTTATTTTATAATGAAAATAAATAAAATATAAAATAGGAATAAAATTGCATAAAAATAACAATTAAAAATCAAAAAAAATTAAAAAAACCTATATTGTACATATACCTATATATAGCTATATAGTGTAAATACCTATTTTTATTTCTAAAAATTAATTAAAAATCACAAAAAAATAGAAAAAAAATAAAATAAAAATATTTCATGTTTTGAGTTTTTAGTAATTCGATCATTTTCTAGCTTAAAATAAATAAATAAATATTTTGTGCTTGGCGGGCTCTGATTGGTCCACGGGGGATTGTTGACCCCCGGTCAACTCTCCCCCCAGGACCACCAGAGCCGGGTTTGAGCTAACCGACCCGATTTCTCTATTTTCCACCCGCTCGATCCGACCGCCAACACCTCGAACCCCAGGCTCCGATTAATCTCCGATCATCCAGGACCCTCGTCCGGGGTGGGTTTGCTGGATCCGAGCCCCATGCATCTCGCCCGATCTCCTTCTTCTCGGATCCCGCACCATATATAATGTCGTCTCCGGTGACCTATCTCTTGCATCTTTGGACTCCTGCTCGCCGCCAAGGAGCTCCTCCAGAGTACCCGAGTGACAGCTGCGTGTTTTGGAGTGGAAGCGAGGCCCGAGTTCCCAGGAATCCACTGATCCGGTGGTTCAACCGCCGTGCGCCGCCGCGAGCATGCACAGCCTCAGGGAGACGACGCACCCTTGCAGGCAATGACCCCGGAGCTTCTTGAGCTCCAGCCTAGTCGACAGCCTTCACCAGGTAACCTCCTTAGCCTCTAGTTTAGCGTAAATTAGGATTTTAGGTTTGGGTAGCTGTAGCTCCGCCAGCTCCACCCTTCGTCTACGTCCACTCACTTGACCATCCGACACCTCCACCACCTTCGCCTGACATCTCTCCACCTTCTCCACCCAGCCATTCCTCCTGTCTCGCCCCGGAGCAGGATCTTGGGTCTTCACCTCCGCCGCTCGCCGGAGACCTATCATATCGACTCACCAGCCACTCTTTTTCCGCTCTGACGGGTCGAGGCAATTTGCCCTCGACCCAGTTATCTTCATGTGCAGGTATCAAGCCCATTCGACCTCATCTGGAGGTCGAGACTTCTGAGCACAACAGCTCTAGGTTCCTTGCTTCGCCGGAGCTCTCCCGAGTTCCCCGCCTTCATCGAAGCAGCGCATTAGGTGCGGGGCTTCACGACGAAGCTTTCTCGCATCTCAGGAGCACCAGACGAGGTTCACCTTGCGCACAGAGGGCCGGCGAACCTCGCCGGCCGCCAGTTCTTCCGGCCACCTCGTCGATCGTCCGATCATCCTCAGCGCCCCAGTATAATCTGAGCCGTTCATTTAGGTGTACCGTCATCGTCCGATCTTTACGAGGATAGATCTGGACCATCCGCTCGGAGGAAGAGGCGCCAGCAAGCCTCACCCGTCAGATCTGCCACGTGCCCTCTTCTCCTCCGTCGATCCACTGAGGGCTTAGACTCCAGCGCACCGTCACCGTCCGATCTCCACGTGGAGGGCTCTCAGACGTTCGATCAGGCTGGGCTTTTCAAGGATAAAGGCGCCATTGCTCTCAGTCGTCAGATCCGCCACGCGTCACACATCCGGCCATCGACGTTAATAAAAGGGGTAAATAACTCTCAGGCCCCTTTACTTAACTACTTTTTAGTCTTGTAAATACGTAGCATAGTTGTTTACTTGTTTGTGAAATTTACACTGTGGACCCTGCACTTTATTTTCCTTGCATTTATGCCCCTGTGCGTTGTATGACACGTGCTTCGTCACGTGTTTCTCTGGTTTATTTGCAAGACAAGCCCCTGTAGTTTTGGTTGTTAACAGTTGAATGAAACTTTTAGTTTATTTGCATTTATACCCCTGTACGTGATATATTTCAACATGTGCGTGATATTTTGGGTATTTTGCGAATAGGGCCCTGGACTTTTGGTACCTGTTACCAATGAGTCCTTGGAACTTATTTTCATTCCATTTGGGTCCCTGAGTGCCCCCGGGCACGTGCGTGACGCGTGTTTTGCTGGGTTAATTGCACCAGACCCCCCAGACTTTTGGGTATTTGCACTTTGGTCCCTGTGCACTTTGCCCTCTCTTTATCTTTGAATAAAATAGCAAAATACCTCCAAATCCAACGAAAATTGGATACATGGCTCCTGCCATGGTGTAAAATTTTCGAGGATTTTTGAGGACATTTTTTTTTCATTTGATATTTTTAGAAAATCAAAAACATATATTTTTGCTACTGTCTAACTTTAAAAATCACAAAAAAATATTAAATAGTGTCCAAAAATTACAAAAAAATTGTGTCTACTTTGTTGTGTTTGATTTTATGGCCAATTTTGGCTATTTTTCATTACTGAAAATCACTAAAAATTGCAAAACATTCAAAATCTTATAAAAATTCTAGTAAATCAATTAAAAATCCAAAAACAATAAAATAGGTGCCTAAATTTTCCTTATTTTCTTCTCTTCACAGGAAAATTACCTCCCAGCTAATTTGGGGCCTTTAGATATTTTATCTAGGCCCTTTTAGCTCGGCTGGACAGTACCTGCTGTTTTAGTCACTTTTTGATTTTTAAAAAGTTAAATAAACATCAGAAAATTCTCAAAAAATTCAACAAAAACATTAAAAATCATAAAACACATAAAAATATTTTTGTTTGAATTTTTGGTTGATTTTTATTGCTTTTAATAAATTGTTGAAGTGTGTGTTTCTTTACTTTTCTTATTTCCTTAACACATTAAAAAAATCCAAAAAAATCTAAAATAATTAAAAACGACCAAAAATATTTTCTCCTTTTATTTTTATCTATTTTTTTGACTACTTCGTAGGCCGAGAGGCCAACCCGTGCTCCTTGAGTTCGACCCTGGTCGCTATACCAGGTTAATCCAATAGCAGGACCGCTATTTCGCGTTTTGGATTGATTTTATCTTTCTATCAACTGCTTCGAATGCGTGCCTATGCATCATTGGAGCCTCATCCCAGATAATAAGTTTTGTGTGTGGAAGGATCTTCCCAAGTGCAGATTGACGAGTAATATGGCATGTTGTGGAGTTGTCTAAATATATAGGAATTTTGAATCGAGAATGTGCAGTTCGTCCACCTGGTAGAAGTAATGAGGCAATGCCAGATGAAGCAACAGGAAGAACAACTTCTCGCTGGGAGCGTAGGCGCGCAATCAATGTTCTCCACAGGTAAGTTTTTCCAACTCCACCGCTTCCATGAATGAAGAAGAAAGACCCAAGGTCATTCGTGCATGATTCAACGATTCTATCATAGGCTGCTTTTTGTTCCTCATTTAATGAAGTAAACAATCGTAAGAACTCACGTTCTTCTGCTTGGACATCGTATTGCATTTCTTCTGTAAGAAATCCAATATCTTTATGTAAATAAGGGCTCGAAGTTTGAGGCAGGGAAATACCGTAGTTACTGAGAGATTTTCCATTTTTTGTAAAATGGATTCAAGATGGTCTAATCCTTTTCTTTGTAAATCTTATTAGTGGTTCATTTTTCTTGATTGTTCGCATTTGACTACTTGGGTCGCAACGACCGATTAGCACCTTTGCCCGAGTGTTCATTTTCGTAGGCATCAGAATGGCGTTGTTGCCGGGGAGCACGGCTTAGTAGTCGATTCATTTCTTTTCCGCGGTTTTCTTTTCGCGGCTTTTTGTATAGATTTCTGCAGATATATTTTTTTGACATTTTCTTACAATAATCTGGTTTGACACTCTTGTGTTTGTTTTCTTGCGAGGGCCCGAGGATCGAGGCGACTTCTTCGGAAGCCGACGCAACCGCGAGAGTCGGAGGCGGCTCTCTTCTTCACAGAGTCGCAGGAGAGCGCAAGAAAGCAAGCAGGAGTACGGGAGCCACGGAATAGCCGCGGATTAGCATAGATTAGATTAGGATTTATTATTCGCACATTTGAACTGACTGTAATAATACAGGGACTCAGACTAGACACTTTGGACTGTGATTGGACTTAGCAGGTCTGTTTCGCCGAGCACTGGTGTGCTCGGGGGACCCTTAGGCTTTTTCGCGACTTTTTACACGGTTTTGTTTTCTTCTCTTTTTACTGCCTTTTCCGGGTTTCACGCGGATTTCCGAGCCCCTAGCCGTAGGATTTTCTGCTTGATTGTGACGTAATTCATAGGATCCAAACATCCTAATATAATTGCCTGTTCCTATAGTGCGGTAATTGGACCTATAATAAAAATAAGGGATTTTATCACTTGTGCCCCTCTGAGATATCGCAATATCAGTTATGCCCCTATCTTTTTGGTAATATCAGTTGTACCCCTCACTTCTTTCGCCGTTATCACTTGTGCCCTTCCGTCAAATTGACCGTTAATAAGTTGACTCAACCATGATTTTTTCAAACCTTAGTACAGTTATTAGGGGTATTATTGTCCATACCTCTTTATCGTCTTGTTCATCCATTTGTTCTTCTTCCTTTCTCCTCATAATTTCTCTCTCTTAGTGACACCTTCTTGCATCCATTGAATCTCTAAAAATTTTGCATTTTCTAGGATATATCACTCATAACGGATCAAAGATGAATTTTTATGAATCAGTTAATCAAAAATTCACCTTGATTTAACAAAAACCGAAAGCTATCCAATTTCAAGACGAGGAGGAGCGGGCAACCTGGGCGCATGCGCGACGGGGGCAGGGGGCGCGGGGATCTGAGCGCGGGGGGGCTGAGGCAGGGGGCGACCTGGGCGTGGGGGGTGAGCGGCAGGGGCAGGGAGGCGCGGGGGCAACCTGGGTGCAGGAGGGGCGACGGGGGCAGGGGAGGCGCAGGAGGACCTGGGCACGGGAGGGCGGCGAGGTGGGGGGGCCTTGGGCGCGGGAGGGGCGACGAGGCGTGGGGGGACCTGGGCACGGAGGGGCGGCGAGGTGCAGGAAGACCTGGGCGTGGGAGGGGCGGCGGGGGCAGGGGAGGCGCGGGGGGACCTGGGCGCGGGAGAGGCGGCGAGGTGCGGGGGGACCTGGGCGCGGGAGGGTCGACGGGGGCAGGGGAGGCGCGGGGGACCTGGGCACGGGAGGGGCGGCGAGGTACGGGGGGACCTGGGCGCGGGAGGGTCGGCGGGGGCAGGGGAGGCACGGGGGGGGGGCCTGGGTGCGGGAGGGGCGGCGGGGGCGACCTGGGCACGGGGTGGGGAGGGGGGCTCGAACTCGCCGTACACAGGGGGCTTGAGCCGGAGGTTGTACAGACCGGGGGAGGGATCCGAGGGAGTCAGCTGGAATGGTGTTGTCGGAGGACCATAGGGGGACGCCGACGGAGTCGAAGAGGGCGAGGGCGACTGGGGCGGAGGAAGAGGGCAGGCTGGAGGTGGAGGAGGAGTTCCGGACAGAGAGGAGAGGAGGAGGTGGGAGGAGGAAGAGGATAGGGAAGAGGAGGAAGAAAAAGATGACGAGGAAGAAGTGTAAAATGACCATTGGATCTTTTTTTCGAAATTAATTCCGCTTATGTCCTCAAAGTTAACGTCCGTTTGCACTGTAGATGGACGGTCACTAACCCGAGGGGCACAAGTGATAAAATAGCAAGAAGTAAGGGGCACAACTGATATTACCAAAAAGATAGGGGCATAACTGATATTGCGAGATCTCGGAGGGGCACAAGTGATAAAATCCCTAAAAATAATAATAAAATAGCCGTTCCATCACCTCCGAGCCTACGCGCCGCGAGCCCACCCCGTCAAGCGCTACTCCTGAACTCGACCTGTCGAGAAGAGGAGGGGTGGGTCTAGACCGGACTCTTTGGATTGGAGGCTGGTGGTCGGCTAGCCGTTCTTTCGAGTAGCACTGCTGTTTAGGGACTCGGTTTTCCGCCTGCACCATTTAGGTAGTTTATTTCCTTTTTTAAATTCTGCGCGGATCACTTTGCATGTGGACTGCTGGAGTCAGGTACGCATTTCTGTCTCTGCATGCATCATTGATTTCTCGCGCATCGGCTTTTTCGTCTTCTCCCCCTGTTTTTGACTTAATAATCAGGAGAACCGAAAAATTCGTTAGGCGTTTCTTTTTTGAAAAATATCTAAAAATAAAAACAATAAAATCGGGACTGCTAATCACACTTGACCTAAAAGACACTTCACTAAAAATCTGTCTTGGGGAGAGTAACCCCCTCCTTGTCTGGTTTGTATGAGCGAGAGAGTGATCCGAATATTAGGATAGAGCCTCCGATCTTTTCTTGACTGATTACCGGCTTTCAGTACGGGATAGTCGGTTGAGAGAGATTTGGATACCTATTTACCTCATGTAATCGCTCTGATAGACTGGATGATCACCTAAAATAAAAGCGACAAGATAATTGACCGATCCCTTCGGTCTTCAGCTTGGTGTGCGAAGGTGAATTTGGGGGTTTGCTTGTTCATCTTGTGTGATTCCCAGATCTCTTCGATCCTTCACCATCCTCTTCTCTATCCATCTGCTTCCCCACCCTCACCTCCCTTCATTCCATTTTCTTCTCCTTTACCCCTGGATGATGGATCCCCCTCACTGTGAGCCGACTCTTGCGGCTTTTTCTTCGCTTTCTGACCATCACTCCAGTCCACCTTCTAGGGAGGTCGGATCTCTGACCGACCTCCCGCTCCTACCTCCATTTCATCTCACTACTCTGGGCATGCTGTGCGAGACGTCCGAGGATACCAGATAGAGCAGATGCGCGACCCGGACGATGTTGTTGCTGAGTTGAGAGCGCACTCCGTTGGTGACCAGAGCGAGCAGTGGAGATCAGCAGACATATCCTATTCCAGAAGGATGGAGGAGCAAATAGCACATGGAGCTCAGTCAGCTTCTACACTAGGTCCATTCGTTTTGGAGTTGGATTATATTCAGCGACTGCCGACATTTTCAGGAGAGGCGCACGAGGAGCCTTATCTTCACCTGTTCGCTTTCGAGAGTTTTGTATAGCACAGAGATATTCAGACGTCACTGCAGAGGAGCTGATGAACAGGACCTTCCAATTCACGCTTCACGATAGAGCCATGAGATGGCACCGATGTTTGGGAAGGACATTCGAGACGTGGGGAGAGCTACGCCGAGAGTTTCTACAGAGATACTTTCCCCACGTAGAGCAGATTTCATGCGGTCTTTGATCATGGACTTTTCAGTTGACCCCCAGGAGCCATTGCACGAGGCATGGTCGAGGTTTCTTGACCTCTTGAGGAGATTTCCAGACCATGGACTTCCACTGACAGATTTGATTGAGATCTCCATGCGGGGGATGACCGCAGAGCAGCTTGCACTGGTGATTACCACATGTGGCGGTTCACACCGTAGTTCCGACATTCACTTCCTGGACACCATCTCGAGGCTACTTTCACAGAGTTCTTCTTCACGAGATGCTTCGGTCAGGACAACACATGAGGACGATGCAGTACCAGTGCGGTGTGTCACTTCACATGGTGAGTCAGCTTCTACACACCAGCCCGAGGATTTGGATGATGTAGCACCACTGACAGAGGAGATAACTGTGACAGTAGAGGTTCGGACCCAGAGTCTACTTGAGTTCCCGTTGGCCTTCCAATTGGAGTTCGAGTCAGCCCCAGAGTTCCCTGTTGATGAGTCTTGGATATCAGATCTTCTGATACTCCAGGAGCCGGAGGAGCCCCAGCTTTTGCAGCCGTTGATTCAGACACTTCAGATTCCAATCCCGGAGGAGTCAGTTTCCTTCCTGCAGAAACACTTCTTCGATGCAGACAGTCACCAGGACTCAGCTCAGCAGCCACAGCTTGATGAGGGACACCACTTTGAGAGTACAAACGCAGAGAGTCCCGTCTTCGAGCCTTTTGTCCTCCACTTTGTTGAGACAGATACACTTCCTGAGGACCAGCTGACAGCCAGCATAGCCGCAGAGCGAGGATCAGCCACAGACACTTTGCCAGCTTCCGCGATGTTGACTAGTACCCTCTCCTGCTTCCAGATCGCCGACACCTACAATTTTGATGATGATGCAGCCTGGTGCACTGAGTGGATACTTGATAGCAGTGCAGATGCCGATCTAGATCCTGATCCTCTTCTTGTCACTTCTGATCTTGCATCTCTCCCCGAGGGTTATCTGCAGGAGGATACCGCACTCGAGGAGTACTCGGTTTCACTTGCTGAGTGTGTTTCCGATCTGACGGAACACGGAACCGAGTCTTTAGATCATTCTGATTCTGAGTCTTCTCAACTCGACGACCCTCGCGAGGATGAGCCCATTCTGGAGATATTCGATGATTTGCCTGATCTGATTCTATTTCATGCATCGGATATCAGTCTACTTAGAGAGTCTCCTGATCTTGTTTGTCCACACCTGCTTGAGGCACCGATTGACGTGGAGGATTCTATTACTGATCCATCCTTCTCCACCTTTGATTTCTTCGGCTCTACACTCTCACTCCAATCTGACCCAGAGCCGATGATTTCTTTTGTGCTACCGGATCCCGATCACTTATGCTCATATCATTGGCCGGTAGCAGACACCCGCCTGATTGCATACCTGGGTGTCTTACTTTACACTGTTGAGTTCGTCGTTGTTCTCACACCGAGACTACGAAGACAGTACGACATTCGACTTACCGATGCCGTCCTAAACCTTGATACTGCGTTGTCCTAGCCTTTGCGCCCAGCTAGGGGCGTAAAATCTAGCGCTTGTTGAGAGGCACCTCAACATTGTACTCTTTTGTATATACGTGTTTCGTCTTGTTTGATCTTTCTTTCTTCCGTTCTTGTTTTCACCCCAGGTCTCGCTTAGGATTATCTTTGCTATACTTAGGATATTGCTCATCCTAAGTATAGGGGGTGGAAACACCGGATTGTTCATTCGTTCTGTTTCATCACTTATGTTTTATTGCCTATACTTAAGGTTCTCCACCTTAAGTATAGGGGGAGTGATGTCCTCCTTATTGTATATATTCGTGATTTTCTTCGTGTCTTGCTATCCCTGTTTTGATGCCTATACTTAGGGATATTCTACCCTAAGTATGGGGGGGTAGACCCTGTACATTCTCCTCTCGGATTTTTCCTTAGTATACATCCTGCTATACTTAAAATTACTTGATCCTAAGTATAGGGGGAAGACCCGAGACCCTCTTGACTTTTCATTCATTTGTCTTTGTATATAGCCCTTCTTTTCACTTCCCTATACCTAGCACGAGTTATGTCTTCTTCATCGCTCTTGACTCTGAGGACATCGTTCGAGCTAAGTATAGGGGGGGTGTGTATATATTGCATATATACTTTAGCCATAACTCGTACTTTGTGTGAGTGTGTTAATAAATAAATTGGCTAAAAACCTTAAAAATCACAAAAATTAAAAATTTTTCCTGTACATAAACATTCTTTTATTTGCACATAAATAGCTAGTGTACAAATTATTTTTGTAAAAATGATTTCAAAAATCTTTTGTATAAAGTTTGTGTAAATATTTTCTTATCAAAACTATGTATATAGTACAAAATTTTTCCAAAATGTTTTGAAAATCAAAAGTTTGCAAAAATCTTGTGTAAATGTTTGTAAATATTTTTGCAAAACTTGCACTTCATGCATCCATCCATTCATGATTTCAAAACATTTTTCAAAAATTTTGCACGATTGTAAATATTTGTAAATAGCATCTTTGTATATATATGTATATAGTTTTTCCTGGATGAGAGTTGACATTTAAACTAAGCCTGGAATTAAATTGAGAAATGGAGCTTGAATAAGATCTTAATCCACCTAACTCTAAGAGGAACCTTATAGGGCTTAGGGTTAAGGCTTTTCAGGTCCATAAGGACTTAATTCTTTGAGTCCACTAGGCTATGAGCATATGTCATCTTGATGAGCCTAAGTAGAGCACTTAACAACACACGCATGACTCTTAGAGACAATGGCTTGACTTGCACCAGCACTTTACACATGGCTCTCCACGGATGAGGTGGTGAGGAGGCAGTTTCCTTTGGCTTAGGGTAGCATATGAGGGTAGTACTTCTAGGCGGAACCTCTCTTCTTCTTCTAGTGAAGGAAGTGCGTCTCAACTTGGTCTAGTGGTGATGAAGGCTAAAGACAGAAGCCGTGGGTTGCAATAAAGCTTCAAAAGAGGGATAGTCTACTGGCTCAAGAGGAAAATTTCTTGTATATATGCTGCACCATGTAGATATGTTGTATAGAAGCAAAAAAAATTGCAAAATGCAAAAAGAACTCCAAAAAAGTGGTGGGTCGGATTGAAAATTTAATAACCCCACCGGAGTGTATGTAGTCAAATAAAGCAAAAGCTTATGGTATCCATGTTACATCTCATGAAGCTTGCAGCGGGAGACTTAGCTACACTGGCTGAGCTTCCAAAAGTCTATACTTCTTCCCCCTCTTCTTGAGCCGGTTGCACTTGAACTTAGAAGGGAATACCCCGCTTCTCGAAGGAAGAGTTGCTAGACCGAGGCATTAGAGTTACCAGGTTGAGGGAGGTTGTTTCTTTGTTACTTCTGAGGTGGGGAGCTACATATCACTTACACTGCATGGAAAGATTCATAGTCATTAGAGTTTGTGTATGTAGACTTGTTCTGATCTGGTTTATTGAGGAGTCTTGTCCATAGATTGGTGGAACTCAGAGGCTGTTGAGTTTTAAGCTTAAGTCTAAATAAGGTTCCGACACATTAATAATCCAAAGATCTGATCGAGCTCCATAATTCAATTTAATGAGGGAAAGTTTAATATTCAACCTTGATCCATGTACATTCCCCTCTTTTTCTTTTTCTTTCTTTCTTTTTCACTTCTTTTTCAAATAAGTGTTTGCTAAGGGACTAGCAAAGTTAAGTATAGGGGGGTGATGAATACTCATTCATCACTCTTTATTCTTATATTTTAGCTACAAAAACCTTTGCAAATATATGTAGATATGTGTAAATAGGAATAATTACCAAAAGCATGCATTGTGTAAAAACCTATAATTAGCATGTTTTTGTGCAAAAATAAAAGAATAAATATTAAAAAGAAAAAGAGGGAAATATTTAGAATAAATATTGAGCAACCTAACCCAAGGGAGGGCTCAGCATGGGTCTGACCGCATAAAAGCCAAAGTAGAGGGAGATAGGGGCTCGTGTGTAAATATTTATGTAAATAAATAAAAATATTTTTCCTCACAAAAATAGCCCAAAATATGCTTGTAAATACTTGTACATAGTTATAAGTATAAAAACAAAAGAAAAAGGGTAAAAATCAAAAAGAACAAAAACACCACTTTCATCATGTACATGAACCACTCTTATATATTTATTTAACCTTGTAAATAAATAAAATTAATTTCCAAAATTTTTGTAAATATTATATGTTATATAATGTAAATAAATTAAATAAAAACAATTAAAACAAAAACAAAATAAAAATAACAAAATTAAAAATACAAAAACATATTGTAAATATACCATGTATATAAATGTATATATGTATTTATTTTACCTATGTAAATAAATAATTAAAATAAAATAAAAATACCTTTTTATTCCTTATTTTATAATGAAAATAAATAAAATATAAAATAGGAATAAAATTGCATAAAAATAACAATTAAAAATCAAAAAAAAATAAAAAAGCCTATATTGTACATATACCTATATATAGTTATATAGTGTAAATACCTATTTTTATTTCTAAAAATTAATTAAAAATCACAAAAAAATAGAAAAAA
The DNA here is from genome assembly GCA_037367405.1 of Ottelia alismoides. Taxonomy (NCBI): domain Eukaryota; kingdom Viridiplantae; phylum Streptophyta; class Magnoliopsida; order Alismatales; family Hydrocharitaceae; genus Ottelia; species Ottelia alismoides. The sequence goes on along the minus strand of JAZKJV010003737.1, from coordinate 567,252 downwards.
AATAAAATAAAAATATTTCATGTTTTGAGTTTTTAGTAATTCGATCATTTTCTAGCTTAAAATAAATAAATAAAAATTTTGTGCTTGGCGGGCTCTGATTGGTCCACGGGGGATTGTTGACCCCCGGTTAACTCTCCCCCCAGGACCACCAGAGCCGGGTTTGAGCTAACCGACCCGATTTCTCTATTTTCCACCCGCTCGATCCGACCGCCAACACCTCGAACCCCAGGCTCCGATTAATCTCCGATCATCCAGGACCCTCGCCCGGGGTGGGTTTGTTGGATCCGAGCCCCGTGCATCTCGCCCGATCTCCTTCTTCTCGGATCCCGCACCATATATAATGTCGTCTCCGGCGACCTAATTCTTGCATCTTTGGACTCCTGCTCACCGCCAAGGAGCTCCTCCAGAGTACCCGAGTGACAGCTACGTGTTTTGGAGTGGAAGCGAGGCCCGAGTTCCCAGGAATCCACTGATCCGGTGGTTCAACCGCCGTGCGCCGCCGCGAGCACGCCCAGCCTCGGGGAGACGACGCCCCCTTGCAGGCAATGACCCTGGAGCTTCTTGAGCTCCAGCCCAGTTGACAGCCTTCACCAGGTAACCTCCTTAGCCTCTAGTTTAGCGTAAATTAGGATTTTTAGGTTTGGGTAGCCGTAGCTCCGCCAGCTCCACCCTTCGTCTACGTCCACTCACTTGACCATCCGGCACCTCCACCACCTTCGCCTGACATCTCTCCACCTTCTCCACCCAGCCATTCCTCCTGTCTCACCCCGGAGCAGGATCTTGGGTCTTCACCTCCGCCGCTCGCCGGAGACCTATCATATCGACTCACCAGCCACTCTTTTTCCGCTCTGACGGGTCGAGGCAATTTGCCCTCGACCCAGTTATCTTCATGTGCAGGTATCAAGCCCATTCGACCTCATCTGGAGGTCGAGACTTCTGAGCACAGCAGCTCTAGGTTCCTTGCTTCGCCGGAGCTCTCCCGAGTTCCCCGCCTTCATCGGAGCAGCGCATCAGGTGCGGGGCTTCACGACGAAGCTTTCTCGCATCTCAGGAGCACCAGACGAGGTTCACCTTGCGCACAGAGGGCCGGCGAACCTCGCCGGCCGCCAGTTCTTCCAGCCACCTCGTCGACCGTCCGATCATCCTCAGCGCCCCAGTATAATCTGAGCCGTTCATTTAGGCGTACCGTCATCGTCCGATCTTTACGAGGATAGATCTGGACCATCCGCTCGGAGGAAGAGGCGCCAGCAAGCCTCACCCGTCAGATCTGCCACGTGCCCTCTTCTCCTCCGTCGATCCACTGAGCGCTTAGACTCCAACGCACCGTCACCGTCCGATCTCCATGTGGAGGGCTCTCAGACGTTCGATCAGGCTGGGCTTTTCAAGGATAAAGGCGCCATTGCTCTCAGTCGTCAGATCCGCCACGCGTCACACTTCCGGCCATCGACGTTAATAAAAGGGGTAAATAACTCTCAGGCCCCTTTACTTAACGCATTTACTTTTTAGTCTTGTAAATACATAGCATAGTTGTTTACTTGTTGTGAAATTTACACTGTGGACCCTGCACTTTATTTTCCTTGCATTTATGCCCATGTGCGTTGTATGACACGTGCTTCGTCACGTGTTTCTCTGGTTTATTTGCAAGACAAGCCCCTGTAGTTCTGGTTGTTAACAGTTGAATGAAACTTTTAGTTTATTTGCATTTATACCCCTGTGAGTGATATATTTCAACATGTGCGTGATATTTTGGGTATTTTGCGAATAGGGCTCTGGACTTTTGGTACCTGTTACCAATGAGTCCTTGGAACTTATTTTCATTCCATTTGGGTCCCTGAGTGCCCCAGGCACGCGCGTGGTGCGTGTTTTGCTGGGTTAATTGCACCAGACCCCCCAGACTTTTGGGTATTTGCACTTTGGTCCCTGTGCACTTTGCCCTCTCTTTATCTTTGAATAAAATAGCAAAATACCTCCAAATCCAACGAAAATTGGATACATGGCTCCTGCCATGGTGTAAAATTTTTGAGGATTTTTTAGGACATTTTTTTTCATTTGATATTTTTTAGAAAATCAAAAACATATATTTTTGCTATTGTCTAACTTTAAAAATCACAAAAAAATATTAAATAGTGTCCAAAAATTACAAAAAAATTGTCTACTTTGTTGTGTTTGATTTTCTGGCCAATTTTGGCTATTTTTCATTACTGAAAATCACTAAAAATTGAAAAACATTCAAAATCTTATAAAAATTCTAGTAAATCAATTAAAAATCCAAAAACAATAAAATAGGTGCCTAAATTTTCCTTATTTTCTTCTCTTCACAGGAAAATTACCTCCCAGCTAATTTGGGGCCTTTAGATATTTTATCTAGGCCCTTTTTGCTCGGCTGGACAGTACCTGCTGTTTTAGTCACTTTTTGATTTTTAGAAAGTTAAATAAACATCAGAAAATTCTCAAAAATTCACCAAAAACATTAAAAATCATAAAACATATAAAAATATTTTTGTTTGAATTTTTGGTTGATTTTTATTGCTTTTAATAAATTGTTGAAGTGTGTGTTTCTTTACTTTTCTTATTTCCTTAACACATTAAAAAAATCCAAAAAAATCTAAAATAATTAAAAACGACCAAAAATATTTTCTCCTTTTATTTTATCTCTTTTTTTGACTACTTCGTAGGCCGAGAGGCCAACCCGTGCTCCTTGAGTTCGACCCTGGTCGCTATACCAGGTTAATCCAATAGCAGGACCGCTATTTCGCGTTTTTGGATTGATTTTATCTATTATTAGTGGTTCATTTTTCTTGATTGTTCGCATTTGACTGCTTGGGTCGCAACGACCGATTAGCACCTTTGCCCGAGTGTTCATTTTCGCGAGCATCAACGACCCCCCTATACTTAGCTTGAGCTATGTCCTCATAGATCAGAGAGAAAGAGAAGACATAACTCGTACTGTGTATAGAAAAGTCTAAAGAATAAATAAATAAGGGATGAAGGAATGAACGAATGAGAAGTTGACCGTCCCCCCTATACTTAGGATCAAACAATCCTAAGTATAGCAGATTGTACACAAAGCACGGAGGGTCAAGGGTGGGAATGAACTGATCATACTCAGACTGTCTCCCCCTATACTTAGGATAAGATATCCCTAAGTATATACATGAAGAGGAGACAGTGGAGAAGATCAAAGAATAGAATCAACTCGGGGTGCACACCCCCCCATACTTAGGACAAAGTACGTCCTAAGTATAGAAGTCTGATAAAAAGGGGCGGCACCTTTCCGGTAGATAGAGAAGATAGAAGAGGAAAAGAAGAAAAGATCTGAAGATGGGTAAGGATAGAGACGGATGTACGCATCACTCCCCTATACTTAGGATAAAAGAAGCCTTAAGTGTAGGCAACAACAGGAGTGATGAAACGGAACGATGAATGAACACTCGGCTCGTCCACCCCCTATACTTAGGACAAGGTACCTCCTAAGCAAGGCAAACACGAGCAATACGGGAGAGAGACAGAGGTAAACAACATGAATGTACAACAGGATGGATGTACAAAGGGTCAAGAAGGTTGAAAGCGAACCTTCTTGCGGGACCGTTGAGGAATCGATCTAGTGTGGTGCAGGTCGACATCAGGTCCTCAGATGATGCAAACTGATCAGGGTCGACAGAGTGATAGTCCTCAGTGGTCCTAGGGTGTGAAGGCACAGACGGGATAGTGGAAGAAGTACGGCTAGGTCCGGCCTTGGGAGTCTCTCTAGTATCAAAGTGAAAAGGGACGAACTCGTCCTCATCGGAAGAAGTGTACTCAGTGTCGTCCTACAAGGTCTCATCTAGGTCAAAACCATAAGGAATGAACTCATCAGTGGAAGCAGTCGAACTCTGATCGTCCTCAATAATCACAACCGGATCATCTTTTTCGTCAAAAGGACCGAATTCCCGAATAAAAGCAATCAATCAACTTCGGTTCTTGTCTCATCAGTATCTATGTGAACAAGAGTAGACTCATCAGTGAAAGTAGTCGAGTCATGTCCATCCTGTCTAGTCTCAGGATCTGCCCTCCGCTCAATGGTGTCAATCATGTAAATCCCGCAGATGTCATCAACACAGCGCCAAGTCCCAGAAGAAGGAACTCCGAGGTACATGCTTTCCAAGTCTTCCTCCTTGGAGAGGAATTCTTGGGTCTTAATGGAATCCAATAAGCAACAAAATTCTCTAATAGTCTCGTCAAGGTCATGGTCCTCAGGGTCAACCAAGATAGGTGTGGTCGCATCAGGTGCAAGTCTCTGGTCGGTAGTGGGTGTGGTGATCAACACTTCGCTCTCATCAGCAGGACGAAAGCAAATTTCTCCTGATCTATAATCAATAACGACCCTCGCAGAGGCGAGGAATGGTCGTCCCAGGATGGTTGGAGAGTGCTCCCCCGTGGAGGTCTCCATGGGCAACATGACAAAGTCAACATGGTAGCTCGTGCCCTGAATCGATATGACGGCGTTTTCAAGGATACCCTTAGGCCTCTTTATTGATCCATCATCAAACTGAACGATCATCATGGTCTTCTTGAGAAGCCCTAAGTGAAGAGACCGTACCAGCGAGAAGGGTATGATACTAATCGAAGCACCGCCGTCGAGGAGAGTGTGATCACATGTGTGGTCAGAGATGGTGCAACTAATGAAAGGTGTGGCAGTGTTCCTCTTCTTAGGAATGGGACGGTGTGTGATGGCATGGGCAGTGGCCATGGTCAAAATATGACGCTCAGATATGCTCCTCCGCTTTCTCTTCTTGGAAAGAGGAGCAGATAAACCAGTCATGGCCTGCTGAAGTGGGACACGGATGATCTCATGAATAATGGCCACCACTTCGGGTTCAATCAACATTTTTTGAATTTTTGGACCTCCTCCATACAAGGGAGGAAGTTGGAATCAGCATATACACGAGGCATGCTAAGAGCAGTCTGTACAGCGGCATCCTCGGGGTCAAAGGTGGGACAAGGTGTGAAAGGTTGTGTAGTCAAATGATCTGGCAAGTGGGCACTCTCCTCGCAGTCCGACTCAATCACGTGTCTCCCGAAATCTTTTTGTATTTTTGAATTTTTCTCATTTTTTTGTGTTTTGGGCGATTGCAAGCTCTCATAGAAATCCTCACATGATTCCATATCCTCAAAGAATGGAGCAACATTTTGGTTCTTATTTAAACTAGTAAGGTCAGTAATCCTCGAGTTCATATGCTCCATCATCTGATTCAAAGTCTCTAGTGTGGATACCATGAAAGGTGACTCCAAAATCTCAGGATCGGGTGTGTCGAATGTGGGCGATGGGTGTGGACAAAAATCACATTCCGGCTCAGTATACTCAATGAAGAGCGGGTTGTGGAAATGTGAGGGTGATGGTGTTGGAAATGAGTGGTGAAGGTCAAAGTCCGAATCCTGAAATAGAGGGTTGGTCTGATATGTACAAAAATCAGGAGCAAAGTCCTCCTGGAAAAAGGGAGGTGGACCGGTTGGAGGGAACGAGGGGTCCGCAAAGTCCGGACAAAAGATGCTCCAGTTGGCCATCTCGAAACAAGAAGAAAAATGATCGGGAGAACACGATTGTCAAGTCAAGAGAAGTGAGCAAAAGGCGCAAATGCACAGGGATGATCTAGTATACACACAAGCGAACACAAATAAACTCATACAAAACAAACCATCGATTCACCTACTCAACTCGGTAAAGACCGAAAAGTCGGTCTTTTTATCTTGTCTGTTTAAGAGTTAGGTGAGAAGTCCAAAATTTGCACAAACACTTAGGGGGCTGAATGGAATTTGGGCGCTATCTTTAGTGTGTGCGTGAGCAAGTAAAAGCGAAGACAATGAGGGGATTACTCGCCCCAAGAGAAGATTTCCTTTTTGGTTGATTTTAGGGTTGAGTAATATTAGCAGTCCCAATTTTATTGGTTATCACCTTTTTTTGGATTTTTAATGAGAAATGCACGAACCTATCGAGGAGCCAATTTTACTTAGCACCTAGGTTGGCAAAAACAGAGGTAGAGAGGTGGAAAAGCAATGCAAGCGGCAAAACGATGATGTATGCTAAAGAGAAATGCTCACCTTGCCTCCAGCACTCTACATGCAAAGATGCTCAGCAGAATTGAAACCTATCTATATGCAAATGCAAGACGATGAAATCGCCTTAAGTTTCAGAAATTGCTATTATCGTGAAGAACCACAAGTCGGTCACCGATCTTCAATCCAGGAGTCCGGTCTAGGCTCACCCCTCCTCTTCTCGACACATCGAGTTCAGGAGTAGCGCTTGACAGGGTGGGCTCGCGGCACGTAGGATTGAAGATGATGAGACGACTGTTTAAATTTGACTAAGTCCAAACGAGTCTATAGGTACATGAAAATATATTAGGTGTTTGGCCTTAATCTATCGCAAGCAATCCTAAAACTAAGGGCTCAATCACACAAAATAAGGAAAACGAATCTGGAAAATAAAATGAAAAAGGCGGTGAAAACTGTGAAAACCGCGGTGAGCCCCCAAGTGAACAAACACTTGGAAATTGGGCCCGAATGTCTAAGAGTCCGAGTACATGTATTATGACAATAATAAAGAGTCTCTCTCTCTCACATAAATTACAAAAACTAAATGCAGGAAGTAAATGCTACAACTAAAGGTGGAGCTCGTTCTTCAAAAATCCTCTTCGTCTCCTTGGTGCTAGGCTGGCTAGAGCCGGCTTCACGTGGGTGCGTAGGCGCCTAGGGTGGAGCGCCTCCCTTGATCCGCGATTCCTCGCATGAAGTCAACAAAGAGAGGGGGTTAGACAGCTCAAACAATTATATCAAGAATAAGGAAAATACAATAGCAAGAATAAAAGCCGCGAAATAGACAAAGAATCACAATCAAGCAAAAACCCGAACTAAGCGTTGTTGCTCCCCGGCAACGACGCCATTTGTTGAACGAGATTTCTCACAGGTCTAAAGTAATCCACATAAGGTAGGATCACAATGTCGCTGAGGCGACCAACGAGAAATCCTAATTCAAACAACAATTAACCCACAACAAGTAATCCAAGCAATGAAAGTAAATGTGCGGAGTTAAAATTTAATATAACTCTACAACAAGATGTGTATAGGTGCAAGTATGTGTAGAGGTCGAACACATGGAGAGGACAGGTAGAACGGGGCAAAATGCACAAAATGTGTGATTGTGATCAATTTGTCTATTAATGCTATTTTTGTGGGTTTTTAATTTTATATTTTTTTATTTAAATTTTTGTTTTTATATTTTTGTATTTTGGTTTTTAATTTTCTGATTATATATTTTCTTTTTATATTTTATATTTTTTTATATTTTCTTTTTTCAATAATAGGATATATATACAATATAAGAGAGAGAGGGATAGAGTATTTATAAAAATAAGTAAAAATACTCAAAAATCAGGAAATAAAGTATTTTTGGTCTTTTTGTATTTTTACAATGTTTTTCTGATTTTTCTAGATTTTTCCAAATTTTTTGGTATTTTTAAAGGCAAAAATACTAGTAAACAGTTAACAATGTTGCTGGCTGGAATTAAATTGAGGATTAAAAATAGTAAATAATGTCCAAAATTCCTCAACTTAATTTTAAATTAAAGGCAATGCAATAAGGAAACTAAGAAACTGAGTTTATATTTTTAAGATTTTTCTAGAATTTTTAAGATTTTTATAAAGATTTTAGGGATTTTGTAATTTTTAGGAGTTTTCTTTTGTCTTTTTTAGTGATTTTTGGATAGAAGTTAAAATACATGCAAATCGGAAAAATATATATTTTTGGAATTTTCTGAGATGATTTCATAATTTTTATGGATTTATAATGCAAACAGTGTCGAAAATGAGTGTTTTTAAATTTTTATAAATATTAAAATGCAATACAAATGTAAAATAAAAATATGGCGTGAAACTAGGATGCTCCAGAAACTTAATGTGATTTTTGTGGATTTTTCAGGCTTTTATAGATGCACGGATTAAATACTAGAAGCATAAAGAAAATGCATGCATACAGGGGCATTTATGTAAATATGGCAAAGTTGAAGGGGCAAAGTACAAATTATACAAAAGTACACAACTACAGATGAATGTTTTAGTCCCTAGTATTAAATACAAAAACTCTTTGGGTGAGAAGGCAAATACCCAAAGTAATGGCGGATCCAACGCTGCAGATTTGTGAGTTATACACGTGGCGCGACCCGGTTGAACGATGACGCTTCGCTCGCCGACGGCTGAGATCAGATCTCCCTACGAAGATCAACGGTGTTGGCGAGGGACGATCGAACGGTTGCTGTATCTCGTGAAGAACACGGGGCAATCGAGCAGCTCAGGAGCATGGAGGAAGAACGGTCGAAGAACACAACCGGGGTGAGTTTGAAACGGTAAAATCTCGAGGCTCCGAGCTGAAGGTACACGTCCGATGGTTGTCCGACCTTCCTAGGGGTCTCTCTGGATGGATGGCTGCTTCAAAAAGGCGGGTGGACCGCCGGAGCACCGCCACGACGTCGACGTAGGAAGGTGGCTCAAGGGAGGTCGGACACCGCAAAAACGACCCCCAGGAGGGTCTCCTCGCACCTGGTACCTGCGGACAAAATACACAACGACAGAAGGTGGTCTCCAGGGCGAGCGCGGATGATGGTAGGGAGTAGGCGGTGGAAATAGAGCTCGTCGGAGCAAGCTCCGGTGAGGGTGTAGTGGGTGACGAATGGATTGCGAATTGAGCCAATAAAAGGTTAAAATTAAAGGCAAAATTACAACTAACCTACAGCAAGGAAAAACAACTAAAAAGGACCTCCATTGGTTGGGAAAACCAAGAAGTAGGGACCTCACGGCCAAGGGCCGGAGATGGGGGTGGATACGCCTCCGCGCCGCTCCTCCGCTCCTCCTAACGACGAGGTGAGGTTGTTGTCACCTCCCTCTAACCTCAGCACATGAAAGAAGGGAGGAAGAAGGGGCAAAAGGAGTTCCAGAGGTCAAGGAGGAAGAGGGGCGGTTTTTGAAGAACTGGTCGAGTGGGCTCCTAGATCAAGGCGTATCGAGCGATGTGATGATCCAAAGCCCAAGGAAAGCTATAGGCGTGTAAGAGCAATGGACAAGGATCAAAAGTCGTGAAGGGAGCAATGCCAAATGGTGAAAGACGCGCTCTCCAAAATTTGGAGAAAATGCCAAAAAAACAATATCTGACACAGTGCAGGGGGCGTGTCAGAGAGTGGGCGAGTCGGCATGAAGATCGAGGTGTGGCAGGCGCTACAATGATCCAGCCCAATATTGCACTTGGGCGTGAATCATGGATATATGGGGAGAAAAAGTTAAGAAGGGCCCAAGGTCAAATTGTGAAGGATGCGAGCTCCAAAATTCCGAGAAAAGGGGCCAAAACGCATTTTGACATGGCGCAGGTGGTGGCAGTGCAGTTGACCGAGGTCAACTGGCACTGCGCCCTGGTTGGTCCACGTGGACCAACCAGGAAAAACCTCCTGGAAAATAATTGTTAATTCAATTTAAAATAGTAAACGATTTTATTATTTTTTGGTTATTAAATAAAAAATGTTTATTATTTTTTAAATTATTTTATTATGATTTTTATTTATTTTTTCTAGGTTAATAATTACAAATTGCCTTTTATACCCTTTATAGGTATCTTTATCTATATATTTAAGTATTTTATTTTTATTTTGTATATTTAATTTATTTATTTTTATTTATTATTTTATAAATTTTTAAAGTATTTTTATACACTTAAGTATATTTTTATTTTATTTTTTTGAAGTGTTTTGTACACTTAATAAAATAAAAATATTAATTATACAGGTATAAGTATAGGTATTATACCTATGTCTTTTATATACAAGTATTTTATTTTGTATTTTCTTTAGGTTTTTATTCTGATTTTAATGTACAAATATATTATAAGTAATATTTACAACATTATAAAAATATAAAATTATGAATAAATAATAAAATGAATATTTTAATATGTGCAAGTATACAAGTAGGATCCAAAACTCAACTTTCAAACCGTAACTCCGAAAAATACGAAACCACCTATATTAAATAGTTTATTTTACACTATATACAATTAAACGTGAAGTTTGGCATATTTCGAGTTTTTATTTGCAAGATACGGGTCTAGAAAGTTGGAGTTCTGGAATCTTAAACTCAACCTCTATTTCTTTTACGATTTTGCTAAAAAAGGAACTCACCAAGCATTCTGGCTTTAGGGGGGATGGTATCCTTACTAGCAGAATATGTAAGATTAAGAGATGGAAGTGCGACACGTAGGAATTCCAAAGCATTAAGAAAATCAGAATTCATACCATGGATCCCGATGTCTCGTAGCGTGTGATCTTGGAGCATCCAATATTGAGCTTTGGAGGCCACAAAAACATATGAACAAGCCTTAATAGCCGAGTACAGACCTAAACCATCGAGTCTAGTGGGTAACGACGTCATTCGCCATTGAAGGTCACCAAAGAAAGGACCTTCACAAATCACAATATCCTCAATAACTCCGTGCAACCATTTGTCGAACCACATAGTAGCCCGTTCCATGTATGCGGGTTGACATGTCCGTAAGACGAACATAAGCTTGGCAGTATCTATACAAGATCGCAATAGAAGTAAATCACTTTGTTGATCATCCAACTGGGGAAGTAAATGTATTAAGTCAACAGCTTTGGCGGCCCTCATCATAGCCAAGTCTTCAACAAAGTCTTTATCCCTGCTCACTGCTCCTCCAAGTAACTTCACACCTAGCACCAACCTCCCAATATCGACAAGAAACAACCATTTACGGATCTTCTGACCATCACATGAAGGCCACAAAGAGCTCTGTTTTTTATATTCAGAATAAGCCCCATCTCTGGACCCCTGCATTGAATAATGTCAAGTACCTTGGCTACCTCTAAAGTGTTCCCAATGTTCATTTCATCATCAAGATACCAAACATGGAGTAAGAGTTTACAATTGTCTCTGATCTCATGAATAAGTGTGTGCAATGCCAGAGAAAAGAAGTGGACCTAAAGAATTACTTTACCGCACTCTTGTTTACCGCATAAAATACATCAACTAAGATTTCTTACTTGGGATAAAAGGATCTTTTTTATCGTAAGTTTAAATGTATGGATTATCCAGCTATTTTCTCTTGTGAAGACAGAGATTCTGTACTGCCACAAGAATTCATCGACCCAATGCCATCGTACTCCCGTTATTCACACCTTGAGCAGATCAAAATAACTCATATTCGTAGTACTGCTAACAAATATTCAAAGAAGTGTTAAATGGGGTTGCCCACTGGGGGAGCTAAGGTTGCCCCTGCACAATTTTGTCCATTTTTTATTTTTATTTTTTTAAAAATTTCTTTAGTGAATATTAATCACTACATCCATGTATTATGCTATTCAAATTTCGTGCGAAACGAAAACTCTTACGACCTCCATTAGACAATCATTTTTTAACGGTAACAGAATTGTTAAAACGACCGCATGTTGGAATATCTATTTCGCGTGAAATATGAATGACATAATAAAGATATATTGATAAAAATCCATAAAAGAAATTTAAAAAAAAATAAAGAAGGAACCAAATAGCATGGTGAGCCAAGCTAGCTCGCTTGGGAGCAGCCCCATTTTACCGTTCAAAGAAATATATATTGTTGAGAATGTAACCATTTTTTGATGCAAACGAGAATGTGTATCTCGTCTCGTGTGAACATGGATTACCGGGGACCTTCGGCGTCGGGACAAAGACAGTGTTTGTACTATATAAAGAAAATAATAATAATAGCGGTGGTGCGCCGGTTGGCCTTCCGCATCGGGACGCACTCCATCTTCCATTATAAGGAAACGGGTCGCTTTCTCCCCCACCTGCGCCCACGGCTTCTCTTTTACCTAGCGAGCCACTGCTCCAGAATGATGACCCTTGACAAATCCAGTGGCAAGATCGTCCTCAAGATGGATGCCGTTGGCGTTGGGTCCTCGCAACGGAGTTGGAGTTACAGCACAACCACATGGGATGATCTCAAATGCGGCGAACTTAAGCAGATCATACTCACCCATGGCAAATATATAAACTCCATCCAGATGACTTACCGTTTCAGCGACTCCCTCGTCCTCTCCCCCTGCCGCGGTTGCCCCAACGGTAACAATCTCCACTCCATCGAGCTTGATGGCAACTCCGAGAAGCTGCTGGCTATAAATGGATTTCACTGTTTACTTCCCAACTCGTCTGATAACCGCCTGGTATGTTCCTTGACATTTGTTACCAACATAAAAGCTTACGGGCCGTTCGGTACCGAGACGGGTACCCCATTCTCGTTCAACTTCGGAGCAGGGATATCCTTCGCTGGTTTTCATGGTTCATGTTGTTCCCAATATCTTCGTGCCATTGGTGTTTACGTTAGGAGCACTGCTACCAGTTACTTTGACGGCTCGGGAAAAGTTGCGCGGCATGCGGGTTAGGTTCCACGGTCCCAGCGCGTTAGCAAGGAAGTAGCCTGTGGATGATGCCTGCGGAGTGTTTTTGCAGGACTTCTACTTTTTGGAGCGATCAATCGGCGCAGGTTTTTGATAATCACGTCCCTCTTTTGTCCATGAAACGAAGACAGCAGAAATTCTGAAATTTTCTCAGGAGAGAGTGGATCATGTCTTTGTTAGGTTTATTTTGTTGGTTGTCTACTTTTGGTTGTCTACTTTGTGCCAACCATCTTAAGAGCACTTAGAAAGTTAACTTTTTTTACGGTTTCGTTTTTTTCTCCTGATACTTTTAAAGATGGAAGCTCATCTTTCATGAAAGCATAATGTTCATTAAGTTAATGGCTCAACCGACGGTTTCAAAAATCGAATCATACATCAAATTGAACGTATATCGGTTTTAGATCGGATGTAGCGGTGATTATATTTGCAGTACATATGAATCGAAAAAAAATAAATCGCTGTATTCTATGTTTTGAGAACCAGATTGATTCAATCCATTATGTTTAGCAATAGAAATTGAACTGCATTTAGTTTTAAATTTATTTAAAAATAATGCTAATGGTGGGAGTTGAATCGTATTTTATTTATATTTTATTTTATTTCAGTTTGGTTAGCTTGTTCAACTATATTTTTCTCATTGGTTCGATTAATTTGGTTCAATATAATGACGATGTCCTCATTTGATTGAATTGGTTTGATACCTAATTCAACCTGAGTTGACCATTTCTGTAATGTTTCTGATTCGATTTTCAAAAACATTGGTTTGTATTATTGGTTTGGTTTGTATGATTGTGGAACAAGAATTTGTGAGGGTCTAGAGTAATCCAATTCAATTAATCCAATTCATCCATTAAACAATTCAACATAGGAAGTTAAATCCAATTCAAACAATAAAATATAGAAAACTATATAAAACTATATAAAATCTTGAGAACATTAGAAAACTATATAAAACCCCAAAACATTTTATATATTGTATTTTTTATTTTTGTTAGCATTTATAGTTATATTATCTTATATTGTATATATAGCCTTATTTAAGCTTATATTATATATTTAAAAATAAAATAAAAATTACAAAAATTACAAAAATTAAAAATAAAAAAATAAAAGAAAATAAAAATTGGAAAATTAAAACTCACACAAAAATACAATAAAGAGATAAGAGAGAAGAATAAGTTTTGTGCATTATTGCCTAATCTGTCGTTTACTCCCCCGAGCTCGACCTCTACACATGCTTACACACTATACACATTTATTGTAGAGTTATAATAAATTTTAACTCCACATTTTTGCTTCTCATTGCTTGATGTATATTGTGGGTTAATTGTTGTTTGAATGAGAGATTTTCTTGTGAGTTGCCTCAATGATGCTCCTGTCCTCGCTGCTCTTCTAGTGAGGATTATTCTTTTAGACCCGCTTGAAGATTTTCTCGTTCAACAAAAGTCTTCTTGTATTTTTAAAACATAAGTAATATACTAAATAATCAAGGAAGAAAATATTTTTGTGTTTTATAAATATTTTTTTCTAGCATGCTTTTATGGATTTTATATTTATTTTTAAATTCAAATAGTGAATTATTAATATGCATGGTAATTTTTATTATTTTTAAATACTACATGAAGTAAAACTTTTTAATTTGATTCTATCATGTAAAATTTTTTAATACCTTTAAAATGATGTATTATTCATTTTATGGGATTTTCTATACTTATCTATGATTTTGTAAGTTTTATAAAAATTTTGATTTTTGAGACTTCTGTTATTTATTTTTGTTTGATTTTAGGATACTTTTTAATATGTATAAATATCTATTTAATATATTTTAATAAAACTTTTAGGTAATTATTGATTTTTTTTATAACTTCTCAAAAATTTTATGTATTATTAGATATTGTTTTTATTTATTAAATATAGTAAATGTTATTATTTTTCAAAACTCTATTTGTATGTGTTACACTATATTGATATGTATTTGCTAGTATTTTTATTTTATGTATTTTATTTAGTACGTCTTTATTATTATTTATTTATTAGGTTTTGTATACAATGACCTATGTGTAATATCACGAAACTGCGAAACGTGAGAGTAAAATAGAGATGGAATGAAGCCCATATGATCACATGGAAAACCACGTGAGGTGTAATCGGTGGGAGCAGTACGTAATAATCACAAGCACCAGGAGTTCGATCACAATTTCACCATAAATCGTCTGTTTTGTCCGCGTGATTCAGAACCAAGAGGACCTATCCATGATAGAGAAGGAGATTTAAAGAAGACAAAAGAAATGTGGGCAGTGAGCTAAGGTGAGAGGAGATGTGCGGGGAAATGATTGGAATCTTTGTAATGAGATGAGAGATTAGTGATTATCTTAGGTTTTTTATGATATTAAAATACATCAACTAAGATTTCTTACTTGGGACAAGGGGGTCTTTTTTATCGTGAGTTTAAACGTATGAATGATCAAGCTATTTTCTCTTGTGACGACAGAGATTCTGTATTAAAACAAGTATTCATGGACCCTACGGCGTCATCACAATGCCCCTCCTTGTAATGTACGTTCTTGGAATTTGCTCCCTTTATCCTCACCCCGATCAGATCAAAATAACTCATATTCGTAGTACTGCTAATAAAAAGTCAAAGAAACATTTTTTGATTGGTATGTATTCGTATATTGCAATCAAAAGGTTTTAGTCAAAGAAACATTTTTTGATTGGTATGTATTCGTATATTGCAATCAAAAGGAAAAACCTGTAGTTACAGTCGTGCCTGCAGAGTCACGGGCAACATTCAGAATTCAGAAATGGGGCTGCAGTGCCCCCAACAGGGCTTCAAGGCCAAAGATACAGATAATCAAAAGAGTTTCCAAATTTAAACAAAAATAGCCAGATGGAATTCAGTTGAGAGTGGCAGTTACTATGCTTGAAACCCGACGGATCATTTCAGTAACGTTGGAAGTCCTCCCAGAGGTCCATCTTTAATTACGCTCATCCCAAATAGCTCAAGTGGTCGTAGTAAGTGCAACGTCGATCTTCGATTTCAAATTGCAGCAGGATATCTTTGAGCAGCTATCTAGCATCGAGTTTAGACCCACAATCCCAATAGAGGGGAGATTCAGGGTTGTAGATACCCCGGTCCATAACTCCTCCTCATAGGAGCAAAGATAGAAGAGATGATCGCTTGTTTCCCCAACTTGACCACAAAGATAGAAGTCTCCACTAACGATCACTCCGCGCCTTGAAAGTCATTCCAACGTATGGAGGCGATCCAAGATAGTCCTGTAAAGCACGCAGGCATACTTAGGGACCACCTTAGAGTTCCACAGGAGAGGAGCCCAGGAGACACTATCAGCTCTATTTCTAACCTAGTCATACACATCTTTGAAAGTAATGTTTTTGCTTGCATCAGTTGTGGTAAGGAAGCCGATGTTCCCATTCGTATGGTTAACCAATAAATGTCAAATGCCTAAGATGCTTCTCCAAACAAGGGAGTCTCCCAAAGCCTTCTCGCAGCGCATGAGATCAGCACATCTTAGGTATCTATCCCTCATGAAGGAGGCCAAAATAGAGTTGTCAGTAGATAGGATTTTCCCACACCAAGAAAAGAGCATGGCATCCCGAATGGAGCAGAGGGAGCGAATACCCAAGCCCCCTTCATTCTTCGGGAGGCATACTCTCTCCCACTTGACATGGTGAGTGTCGTAGGCCCAGAGGAAGTCCCCACAGATCGAGTCTGCCTTCCTTGCAATCCCAACCAGGATAAGCATGCCTGCAGCCCAATAGAGGGACACGTCAGAGATAACTGAAGTAAGCAATTGTTGGCAGCCAGCAAAAGTTAGGGACCTAACTTTCCAGCCACAAAGCGAGGTCCTGACCCTATCAATAAGTAGTTGTGTCATCGTCCTTCGCCCCTTAGACGGGTTAAGTGGGATACCCCAAGTATTTTGTCGAAATGGGTTGTATTAGTAGGCCCACTTCCAAACACAGTTTAAAATTCGTTGAAAGGTGGATAGGGATAATAAGTTTGATTTTCTTTGCATTCATCGCTAATCAAAACATGTCCTCGAACACCTGCAAGATGCACATAACTTCCTTCAAGGCGGCAGAAGTTTTTTTGCAAAAGAATAAAAGTTCGTACGCAAAGATAAGGTGCGAGGGAACTGTTGCACCACCCATGCGAATGTGGAGGTAGGTACCGTCAGCATAACATTCTCTGCCAATAGTGAAAGCGAGTCCATGGCAATAGAAAATAGAATTGAACTGAGGGGGTCGCCCTACCGCATCCCTCTTCTAGAGCTGAAATATCCATGTGGTGTGCCATCCACGAGAGCCAAGAACATAGGTGTAGAAATGCAGCTTGAAACCCATCCAATCCATCTCGAGCAAAAGCCTCTCATCCTCAGACTTTCAAGCAAAAAACTATGATCCACCGAATCGAATGCTTTCGATAAGTCGATTTTCACACAGGCCTTAAGTGTGTTTGCTCTTCGTCCAAAACCATGAATCACTTCTTGGGCAAGTCTGATACAATCCCCCATTGGCCTCCCTTTAATGAATGCCGTTTGGTTGGGTGCAACCAATTCCGGGATACAATATCTAGCCTCGAAGCTAGGAGCTTCGAAAAAATTATATATAACATATTGCAGCAAGCAATCAGCTTGAAGTTTCCCAGGTTTGCAGGAGTCGGTACTTTCTTAACAAGGGTTAGGAAGATATGGTTAAAACCAATGGGGTGGGGCCCCCTTCCCAAAGGTATTCCATAGCAAGAATGACATCCTTCTTTATCAATGTCCAGTGCCTTTTGAAGAACCCCGCGTTTAACCCATCCAGTCCCAGCGCTTACGAGGAGTGGATGCTCTTAAAGTTACCCCAAATCTCTTTCTCAGAGAAGGGAATCGAAAACCATTAACTGGTCGCACTAATAAGGACGAACTTCAGCTCCACTGGTGTAACTCTCCTGATACTGCAAATAGGATCCGGCGTGAGAAGACTAAAAAAATATGACATTGCATCGTCAGCAACCTTCGATTAAGCATCGACTATGTTTCCCATCCCATCCAACAGGAATGGGATGGAGTTCCTAGACCTACAGTCACACGCCTCCAAGTGAAAGAACTTTGTGTTCGTATTTCCCAGTTTGAGTAGAATTGATTATACTTTTTTGCCTCCACATTGATTCTTCATCCTCTTCAAGCTTGAGCGGTATTCCTTGGCATCTTTCTCAAGTTGCGCAAGGTGAGGGTTCATCGGGTCGACCGACAGGGCATCATTAATTTTTCCAAGTATGGCCATCACATCTCTTCTATCCTTGCGTACATCCCCATGCTCTCTAGCCCATTCCTTAAGCGTATTTTTGATAGCTCTCAATTTTTGTTGGAAACGGGCTACTGAGTTCCCACGTGTAGGGGCTTCCCAGGCACTGGAGACCAGATCCTCGTAGCCCTCACACGCGGTCCAGTAATCAAAGTAATGGAAAGGCTTCCTTTGCGACGGATGTACCCCAAGTGCCACAGTCATAATGATATGATCCGAGCTACAGGATACCGAATATCTCATTTTATCATCCTCCAATTGTCATTCACTAGGGCACGATCCAGTCATGCTGCAATTCAGCCTATCCCAATAATAGAGTTGGTCCAAGTCCATGGGTGCATTAGCTTTGAGGTCCTCTAGCCATGTTATATTGATAAAGTCATTGAAGTCATTCGTTTCCACTACATTGGGGGTACGACCCCCACGTTTTTCGTTGTGGAATCTAACGACATTGAAGTCGTCCATGACAAGCCACTGGACATTTGCATTGTTACTAAGGCTGCCAAGATCACTCCATAGGTTTCTCCTCAGGGAAGTGGAGTTTGAACTATACACCACAATAAGCAGGAAGTCCATACCTCTCGCATTACTGCACATGAGCGTGATCATCTGATCATATATTTTGGTAGGGCTGCTGATAATCGCAAATTATCGAGGGTCTAAATACGTCGCTGTGGCGACCCACAATAAAATGTAATTAATCAACAATGAACCCACAATCAAGTATCAAACAATGAAAAACAAGTGTGGAGTCAAATTTATTTTTAACTCTGCACAAATGGTGTATAGTGACAAGTATGCAAAGAGTTCGAACACAGGGAGCAAACATGGTAATTCACAAAAGTGTGCACAAGTGTGTGTATGTGTGTGACGTGTCTACACTAAGCAAGCAATCAAAGGAATTTTTGTGGGTTTTTAATTTTTAATATTTTTTTTAATTTTTATTTTGATTTTTAATTTTCTGATTTTTATATTTTATATTTTATTTTTTTTTTTTCAATATTGGAATTTACAAACAATGTAACACAAGACAAGATAAAATATTTATAAAAATGTGCAAAAATATCCAAAAATTCAGAAATAAAATCTTTTTGGTATTTTTGTGGTTTTCTACTGTTTTTGTGATTTTTTGGGGGTTTTTCAAGGCGTTTTTGATATTTTTAAATAGCAAAACAAGGCAAAACAGTGAAATATGTGCTGGCTGTGAGTAAAATAGGATTTAAAAATAGCAACCAGTACTCAATTTTTCACACTAATTTTCAAATAAAGCTACTGAAATATACAACAAACAGGAGCTGAGTTTGTATTTTTTGGATTTTTCTCTGATTTTATATATTTTTTTTGAAGTTTTTGAGTGTTTTTAAATTTTTAGTGTTTTCTTTTGAGATTTTTAGTGATTTTTGGACTGACACTAAAATATGGTAAAACACAAAAAATATAATTTTTTTGGAATTTTTCAAAACGTTTTTATAATTTTTATGGGTTTTCTAATGCAAACAGTGAAATAAATGCATGTTTTTGATTTTTAATAAATGTGAAAATGCAATAAAAATGCAATGCAAAAATATGGCGTGCAAGTACAGGTAAACAGGAGCTTAAGCCTCTTTTTGTGGAATTTTTGGATTTAAAATGATAATATAAATACTTACAACAAGCATCCAAACATTAAACAGTCCTGGCAAGGGCATATATGCAATTTTCAGAACATCCAGGGGCGTTCATGCAAAAGTTCCACAAAAGTTTATACTAAAGCTTGCAATTACTCAACTGAAAACCAATTACAGAACCCGCAAGGGTGGCCTCGCAAAATATCCAACCCCGCGCATGACTAGCACGCGCCTGGTTGGGACTTAAAGGCGATATTCAAAACAAACAGGGGGTTCGATACAAAATATTCAAAGTTTTACACCGTGATTCAACATTTTTGGACTGAAATGAAATACCCAAACCTCAAGGGGTGTCCTTGCAAAATGCCCACCCCCTCACGCGCACAGGCACGTGTGGTGACGTGGCGAAGGACCTAAGTGCGAATAAAATAAAGGCGAGGGTTCACATGCAAATATTACAACATTTTAACACTTCAGACGAAAGTTTAAATATTGAAACTTAAATACAAAAAGGCACGAGGGGTGAGTTGCAAAATACCCTCTTGTGCACGATCCAACGGCGGAGGATGGGTCACTTAGACACGTGGCGTGTTGTGGATGGCGGATGACGCTTCGCGGATGAGCGGCGACGATCAGATCTCCAGCGATGATCGACGGTCGAAGCTGGTGGAGATCCAACGGTAGCTGCTCGATCTGGTACTCCTCCTCGATCTAACGGCTGAGAGGTTGGTTGCAAGAACCGGGAAGAGCGCCGGCGAGGGTGAGCTTCTCTGTCCTCGATCTCCTCCCTCCGACTACGATAGCTCCTCGAAATAGACAAAGAGCGTCCTAGAATAGTCTTCTATCTCCTGGAGGCGTCAAAAAGCCACGGGGAAGCCCGTGGTGCTCTCGGGCAGCGGGCGGAGCTGGGGGGGCTGCGTCTGCTCCGGCGAGCTCCAAAACTCGCCTCCAGGCGCTTTCAAGTTGGCTTTGACCTGCAAAAAGAGTCAAAGGGTCCAGGGCAAACTGCTTGGACCCTTGGATGGTCGCGGGGATGCGTGGAGCGAGATGGGGGTGCACGGCCGGAGGTGCACTCCGGCCAAGGTGCTCGATTGGGCGAGAGGATCGATGAAACTTCAAATTTTTTTAGGGTTTTTCATGCTTAAGCTGACAGGAACAAGATGACGTAAATAAAAAGGCGGGGTGAAGCCCTCAATGGCCGGAGCCAGAGGAAGAAGGGTACCTCGACGCCGGCGTTTGGCGGAGGTTTTGGGAGCTCCTCCGACCTCGATCACCTCGGCTGAAGGCTTGGAGCTGGAGCTGTCACCTCCAGGAAGCTCTGGAGCGCAGGAAAGGTGGAGAGGGGTGGTCCGAAGGCAGTCCAACCGAGGGTGGAAGTGAGGGGTTCGTATTTGAAGAGGGTTGGGCGCGCGTTTTCGAGATGAAGTCACGGGCGAGATGAGCAGATCTGGGTGAATCTAGGAGGTCGGCGATGGAGATGGATGAACAGTGAACAATTCTCAAGAAGGAAGCGGCGGCAAAGGACGTACGGCGTGGCCTCGAAAAAAGGGGGAAAGTGGGCAAAAAACGAGGCCATTCGCAGACCTAAGGGGCAAGGACGGACTGTTGACCCGCCGGTCAACAGTCGGGGGCTCCTGGTTGGTCCACGTGGACCAACCAGGGAAAAGATTTAAGAAATGTTTTATCAATTCATTAAAAAATAGAAATAAGCCGAATTAAATTATGATTATAAAATGAAAAATATTCGTTATTTTATGTAGTATTTTATTATGATTTCTAATTTTTTTTATGAATTATATTTTTACAAGTTTGCATTTATACCCCATATAGGTATAATATCTATATATTTTAGTATTTTTATTTTGTGTATTTTGATTTTATTATTTTTATTTGTTATAAAATACTTTTATATACATACAGATATTTTTATTTTATTTTTCTGATGTGCTTTGTACATTTAATAAAATAGAGGTATATTTTGTATAGATATAAGTATAGGTATAATACCTAGGTATGATACATACATGTATTTTATTTTGAATTTTATTTACATTTTTATTCTGATTTTAATATTCACAATTATTATAAGTAATATTTACAATATTATAAAAATGTAAAATTATAAAATAATAAATAAATAATAAATTGAATATTTTAATCTGTACAAGTATACAATGAGGGTCCAAAAGTCAACTTTCAAACCGTAGCTCCGCCAAATGCGAAACCACCGCCATTAAATAGCTTATTTTATTCTATATACAATTAAAGGTGAGTAGGCTGCATTTGGAGTTTTCAGTTGTGAGATACGGGTCTGGAAAGTTGGAATTCTGGATTCTTATTCAGACCATAACTTTTTATCTGTACATTATTTTTGAGTGAAATCAATTTTGTATTTTTCTTTATAAAATTATCTACAACTTTCATGTACAAAGTTTCTTTATTTGAGGTACAAAAAGTGGAACAAAAATAGGTCCCAAAATGAATAAAGAATGAACAGGAAGTATAGGTATTTTATCTGTATTTTGACCTTATCTCCCCTACTTTCCTGGTCGACCTATTCATCAAGATTCCTAGGTCTCGGGGGTTTCGGGTCATAAAATATTTACAATATTTTATTCTTTTTCTTTTCTTTTATTTATTCTATAATTTTGGCTTTAATTACGTTAATTTATACACTAATTAGATGCTCATGCATGGATGCTAATATGATGAAATAAAGGCTATTTACGGGCATTTGCTAGGATTTTTGGTGCCAAAATGATAGAATAAAGATGATGAAATGTGGATTCATCATCCCCCTATACTTTACCTTTGCTAGTCCCTAGCAAACACTTATGCAATAAGTGCAAAAAGAAAAAGAAAGAAAAGAAAAAGAAGAACTTGGATTTAGTTCAATCATCAAACTTGTCTTCACAAAATCAAAGTTTGGAGCTTAAGTCGGATCTTAGGAATTTTAGTGCGGTCGGAACCTTAGTGAGAACCAAATTTGAAATTCAACAGTCCTCGAGAATCCCAAAACTCTGTCCAAGTTCCCTCAATAGCCAGGTCAGAAATACTTCAACTCATACACAAACTCTTATGACTATGAGTCTGACTCGTACAGTGTAAGTGATATGTAGCTCCCCACCTCAGAAGTAACAAAGAAACAACCTCCCCCAACCTGGTAACTCTAATGCCTCGGTCTAGCAACTCTTTCCTCAAGAAGCGGGGTATTCCCTTCTAAGTTCAAGTGCAACCAGCTCAAGAAGAGGGGGAAGAAGTATAGACTTTTGGAAGCTCAGCCAGTGTAGCCAAGTCTCCCGCTGCAAGCTTCATGAGATGTAACATGGATACCATAAGCTTTTGCTTTATTGGACTATATACACTCCGGTGGGGTTATTAAATTTTCAATCCGACCCACCACTTTTTTGGAGTTCTTTTTGCATTTTTTTTTTCAAATGCATCTGTACAACATATCTACATGGTGCAGCATATATACAAGAAATTTTCCTCTTGAGCCAGTAGACTATCCCTCTTTTGAAGCTTTATTGCAACCCACGGCTTCTGTCTTTAGCCTTCATCACCACTAGACCAAGTTGAGGTGCACTTCCTTCACTATAAGAAGAAGAGAGGTTCCGCCTAGAAGTACTACCCTCATATGCTACCCCAAGCCAAAGGAAACTGCCTCCTCACCACCTCATCCGTGGAGAGTTATGTGAAAGGTGCAGGTGTCCAAGTTAGGTCATTATCAACAAGAGTCGTGCGTGTGCTCCGAAATACTCTACTTAGGAGTCAAGAATCCATTGAACCAAGTCCCGTGATCCTCAAAGAATTAAGTCAACCAGACCTGAAGTACCTCAAACCCAGTTCCTATAAGGTTCCTGTTATTAGGTAGAGTTTAAGGTCCAATCAAGCTCCAATCTCCGGATTTTACTTAGACTTGTTCAACTATCAAACTCAATCCGAAAAATGCTCATGCTATGCAGAATATTTTTGTGATGCAATTTTCAAGATTTTGAACTTTTTATGGATTTTTGAAACGATGATGATGATGCACATGCAGATGCAATTTTTTTTGTATTTTTCAAAAAGATTTTTCAAATGTTTTTGGATTTTAGTTTTGCAAATGTTTTTTTGGGAATTTATGAAAATAAAAAGTTTTGGCTAAAAACTAGGTGAGAATATGTACACGGGAGTGCTTCTTATATATACAAGAAATGGATTTTAAGAATTACAAGGGTAAGTGATCAATTTTATAAGTACATATTATATAGTGGATTTTGGTGTGATGTAAGTATTCCTCAAACTTATTTGACAAAATCTTTTTCACACAATTTTTGGAAAACTATAGTCCAAAGTAAATTTTACAAACCTTTTACAAATATGTACACACATTTGAAAATAATTTTGCAAAGGCTTTCCAAAACAGTATATATAGGTTTTTCAAAACATTTTTGCAACCATTTTTCAAACCATTTGCAAATCATTTTTCAAACATTTTATTTCACACAAAGAAAAGAAGTTTTACAAAACACACAATTTTACACAGGTTGAAAACATGTAACAAAATATTTTCAAAATAGTTTTCAATAAATGTTCACAAAGATTTTCAAACTATTTTTCAAATATTTTGCAAAAAACATTTCAACCTGATTTATTAATCAGTAAATACAAAAAGAATTTGAGGAATAATAACACCTTTTTATTAATGATTTTAATGAATTTTAAAGAATGATTAGCCATATTTATTAGGAAAATACGAAAGTACGAGTTATGGCTAAAGTATATACGTAGTATATACGACCCCCCTATACTTAGCTTGAGCTATGTCCTCATAGATCGGAGAGAAAAGAGAAGACATGACTCGTACTAAGTATAGGCAAGTGTAAAGAAGAAAGGAATAATGAATGAATCAACGAATGAGAAGTTGACCGTCCCCCTATACTTAGGATCAGATAATCCTAAGTATAGCAGACTGTGCACAAAGCAGGGAGGGTCAAGGGTGGGAATGAACATATCGTACTCAGATTGTCTCCCCCTATACTTAGGGTAAAATATCCCTAAGTATAGACAAGAAGAGGAGACAATGGAGAGGATCAAAGAATGGAAATACTCGGGGTGCACGCCCCCTATACTTAGGACAAGGTATGTCCTAAGTATGGAAAACTGTCTACAAGGGCGGCACCTTTTTGATAGATGAAGAAGGTAGAAGAGGAAAAGAAGAAAAGAAGAAAAGAATAAAATAAATCAACAGATGAAAGAGTGATATGGACAGATGATCTGTACAACGGAAGATAGAAGTGATCACCATGTATGAAATGCAGATGATATGAGTCAAGGGACACATCTCATACCAGAAGAATGGGGGCAACGTCAATGGTCGGCGGGTCATGATCTAGATATAACTTCAGGCGTTGACCATTGACGCGGAAGGTAGAGGAAGATGACGGTTCTGATATGTCGATGCTGCCATTGTACCTTCCTGACCACATACGGACCTTTCCACTTGCTCTGCAATTTCTCTGGAAATAATTTCAGCCTAGAGTCAAACAACCATACTCTCTGATCTGGCTCAAACTGTTTATGGCTGATATGCGAATCGTGCCATGTCTTTACTTTCTCTTTGTACTGTAGGCTGTTGGAGAAGGCTGTGTCTCTTAGTTCTTCCAAGGCTGCCAATTCTGCTCTTCTCTGGTCTCCTATACTCTCGGGATCTAAAAGTAACTCAGTGACTGCCCAAAAAGATTTGTGCTTGATTTCCACTGGCAAATGGCACGGCTTGCCATAGACGAGACGAAAGGGAGATGTCCCCAATGGATTCTTGAAAGAAGTCCGATAAGCCCACAAGATCGAGTCCAAAAACTGTGACCAATCCTTTCGGTCTGGGCGGACAACTTTCTGCAAGATAGTCTTTATCTCCCGATTCGATACTTCGGCACGACCATTAGTCTGAGGGTGATATGGAGTGGCAACCTGATGGTCAATGCCGAACTCGTCTGCAAGGGCCCTAACCTTATCATTGATGAAATGAGACCCCCCGTCTGAAATCAAGACTCTAGGTACCCCGAACCGTGAAATGATATTTTTCCTCAAGAATTTGCATACGATTTTCGCATCTGCGGCTCGGGCGGGGATGGCCTCAACCCATCGGCTGACATAATCCACAGCGAGCAAAATATGCTCGAATCCCTGACTCTTAGGAAATGGGCCCAAGAAATCAATTCCCCATGCATCAAAAACCTCACAAAAGTGAATGGGTTGCATGGGCATCATGTCTCTCTGTCCGCAGGTTCCCATTTTCTGACAGTCAGTACATCTCTTCACGAACTCATCAGAATCCTTGAAGAGAGTAGGCCACCATAGGCCGGATTGAAGCACCTTCTGTGCTGTCCTTTTTCCAGAATGATGTCCTCCTGCCTCAAGCTTGTGGAAATATGTGAGGACGCTTTGCTGCTCTTCTTGAGGGATGCACCTCCTCCAGATACTATCCCCTCCTTCATGATAAAGGACGGGATCCTCCCAATGGTAAAACTTGGCCTTAACGAGGAAGGTCTCAAGTTTCTGCCTGGGCCAACCCTGAGGGACTGTCTTGGCAACAAGATAGTTTACAAAGTCAGCATACCACGGGAGTGAGGTGACAGCCAAGATCGCCTCATCTGGAAACGTCTCAGTGATAGGTGCGCTGGGCTCAGATTCCTCAAGATTCTCTAATCTGGAGAGATGATCCGCCACCACATTCTTGACTCCAGGCTTATCCCTAATCTCAATATCAAATTCCTGGAGTAAAAGGATCCATCTGGTAAGACGTGCTTTGGCATCCTTCTTAGCCATTAAGTACCGGATGGCGGTGTGATCAGTGTAGATTGTCACTCTAGATCCGAGAATATATGATCGATACTTATCAAGAGCGAATACTACGGCCAGCATCTCTTTCTCAGTCACAGTGTAATTCCGCTGAGCGGCATCCAAAGTCCGGCTGGCGTAGTGAATGGCAAAAGGTAATCCATCCCTCCTCTGTCCAAGCACAGCCCCAACGGCAAAATCTGAAGCATCCGTCATGATCTCGAATGGGAGAGACCAGTCGAGTGGCTGAAGGACAGGAGCTGAAACAACCATTTCTTTGAGAGTTTCAAACGACTCAAGACACTTATCATTGACAATAAACTCGGTGTCTTTCGTCAGCAAGTCAGTGAGCGGTCGGGCAATACGACTGAAGTCCTGAATGAACCGTCGGTAGAAACCGACATGCCCCAGAAAAGACCGCAACTGACGCAAGTTGGACGGTGGATTGAGTTTTCTGATGATATCCACCTTGGCAAGATCGACCTCCATGCCCCTGTTGGAGACGATGTGACCAAGGACCGTCCCCTGAGTCATCATGAAATGACTCTTCTCCCAGGATAAGACAAGATTGACCTCAATGCAGCGCTTCAGCACACGGTCTAGGCAGTCAAGACAAGCGTCGAACCCGTCGCCATAGATCGAGAAGTCATCCATGAAGACCTCTAAACAGTCACCCACCATGTCCGAAAATATGGACAACATGCACCTTTGGAATGTCGCTGGAGCGTTACATAGACCAAAGGGCATCCGTCTGAAAGCATATGTCCCAAACGGACAGGTGAATGTCGTTTTCTCCTGGTCTTCGGGCGCAATGGCCACTTGATTATATCCAGAGTACCCGTCAAGGAAACAGTAATGACTCTTCCCAGCTAGCCGCTCGATAATCTGATCAATGAAGGGCAGCGGGAAGTGATCCTTCTTGGTGGCCTCATTCAATCGTCTGTAGTCCACACAGACCCTCCAAGAAGTCGGTACTCTGGTAGTAATCTCCTCTCCAGACTCATTGACAACTGTAGTGATACCCGTCTTCTTGGGTACCACATGTAGCGGACTTACCCATTTGGAGTCGGAGATGGGATAGATAAAATCGGCGCTCCACCACTTGGAAATTTCTTTCATGACTACGTCTCGAAGATTCGGGTTCAGCCGTCGCTGGAACTCACGCGACGGCTTAGCGTTATCCTCGAGATAAATGTGGTGAGAGCAAAGATTTGGGCTCAGCCCCTGGAGATCAGCTATACTCCAATCGATTGCCTTGCGGTTCCTTTCAAGAACCTCCATCAGACGAGACTCTTGTTCTCCAGTCAAATCTGCTGAGATAATGATTGGGTACATTTCTGGCTCACCCGTAAGGAATCTGTATGTCATCGACTGCGGCAGAGGTTTCCGTTCTGGACAACTGGGAGGTGGCAGATCTGGCTTCTGGTATGTCTGTGTGAAGGCGACCAGGTCTGCATGGGAGAACTCTCGCTCTGCATGAATCTCTGACGAAAGGCGGCCCACTAAATCATCAATAAACTGTACTGGCTCGTACTCTGTCATGGTCATTGGCTCAGAAGGAATCAGACACGGTAAGTATTCATTAAAATCATCCCAGTCAATGTCTGGATCCGAGGGATCAGAAGAAGATGAACAAGAATGAAAATCATCGGCACCACTCGTCCCAACACTGTCAGCCTCAGGTGTATCCTTATCCAGGAGTGTGCTCTCCCGACTCTCGATTGCCATGAGCTTGAGATATAGTGAATCTGTAGGCAAGGCGAGGGTCGGTGCTACAGGATCTTTCCAGTTGGATTCATCATCAGTCATCTCGAAATCACAAACCTGGTGGATGTCTAGCTCCTCTTCTGTCATCTGCTCGGCTTCGCTGGATTGCTCTGAGCATTCTAACTCTCTAGCCCTGGTTTCCTCGATCGTCTCTATTTGTATGGTTTCGCCCTCTACGCGAAAGCACACCTTCCCGCAATCATGGTCGGTCACCGCCTTGGCTGTGGCCAAGAATGGGCGTCCAAGTATGATGGGGGCATCGGTTACCGACTCAGGGATCTCCATGTCCAACACAACGAAGTCTACGGGGAATTTCAGGCCCTGAATGGTAACGACCACGTCTTTCAATAACCCCTTCGGCCTCTTTATCGACCTGTCAGCAAACTGAAGGACTGTTCTGCTTCGAAGAAGAGGGCCAAACTCGAATCGCTTGAGTAAGGCTGCCGGAAGGAGGTTAATTGAAGAGCCGCTGTCTAATAGAGTACGATCAAACTGCTGCTCCTGAATCTCGCATCTGACATAGGGAGCTCCTACGTCTGGTCGCTTGGCTGGCAGCTTGTTCTGGATGGTGCAACATGTGTCATGAGTGAGCATATGGATTTGATCTCTGTGTCTCTTCCTTCTTCGGACAATAGTTGTCTCTTTCAGGTTCTTTTTGAAGAAGGGGATATGCTCAAATGCTTCTCGTAGAGTCAGCTGAATATGAAATCTGTCAATCATTTGATTGCCGAACTCTACCTGCTGGTTCTTTTTTGGGTTTTCTTTTTTATTCCCCTTCGTTCGGCGGAGTGCTTCAGGGAAGGGGACTGTAGGGGCCTCCTCAGATGGAGGACTAGGAATCGGTTCCTGTGCCGGTGAAGAAGGAGAATTCATACAATAATCATCATTCACCACGTATGGATCCGCAATTTGAACAGAAACCTTTCCTTTATTCATATTTTTGTTTTTCTTTTTGTTCCCACAGTCCCTAGGTACAAAATGTGGCAACATCACAGAAGGTGGCTCAACAAAAGTAGAGGTGGTGGCCTCAGTACCACTGCCTCAACATCATCATTAGCGACATCAGCACCGCTACTCTGCTCCTCTGGCGCTCCTGATTCTGTATCTGGTTGTCGCTCAAAAGAGGCGCCGCCGGCTGGCATCCTACCGCTCCTAGTAGTAACAAAATCAGCATCATGATAGGAATAAGACATGTCGCTCAAATAATCACTAGGAGAGGTATCCTCTGTAAACTCTACCTGCTCAGACTTCCTTTTCATATTGTTCGGGTTAGGTTCAATCTGAGCGGGTATGGCGGCCTTGCCTTTCATGATTTCCCTCATCTCCTGCCGGAATTCATCCATTTCTTGCCTGAAAGAGGCTCGCTGTTCAGATAGCAAGCGGGCAAGATCATCAAGGGTTGGGTTCTCAAAGGCAGGACCCTGAGAACCGAATGGCTGTCCCTGCGGGAAATGGGGTTGCTGCTGCTGTTGTGGCTGATACGGGGGGTGCTGGGAATAAGACTGTTGAGGCGGCTGTCGCTGCCTCCACTGCTGTCCCTGATAGGTGGGACGAGGACCACTCTGGTATTGCTGTTGATTGGCATATTGGGGCTGCTGGTGTTGCTACTGTGGTTGGCTGTTCTACTGTCCTTGGGCAGGGTTCTGCTGCTGGGAAGATGATCCACCATTGCCCCAACGGAATCCGGGGTGATCACGACGAATCCCGGGCTGAGGGTACCGGTCGTACCAAATCCCATTGACTTCCATCAATGGGTCCTGCTCGAAGGAGGGTGGAGGAAGAACTGCCAGTGGCTGCTCCGGCTGATAAACCACCATCTGAGTCTCCTGAGATGGCGGTCGCTCTGGATGGTATTGTAGCAATGGAACCGGCTCTGCCTGGATATGGTTCACCTGGCGGTATGAGGTAGAGGTCTGGTTGGTATTGCTACTGCTGGGGTCAGCCCGTGACCTGAGAGGCTATTGGGAATGAGTTTGTGCCTCCTGAATGCATAGAATTTGAGTCTTCAGGTCACTCATAGTTTTGGTGAGAAGGTCCATCTGAGCAAGACCTTGATTCTGCTTCTTCTCGAGGATCTCCATGCGGTCCAACTTCTCACTAATAATGCCCATGTCGGCTGCGGCTCATTCGGCTTGGGCTGCGGCTACCGACAATGTGTTAGGACCGGCATCGATGCGGGCGATCCTCTGAAATGATCCTGCTCCCTGCGGTGGTTTTTGTTGTGTGTAGACTCTGGCTTGGGTCATCACAGTTGAATTTTCTGCCATGCCTTCATAGATGGCCCAGACATCGTCTTCACCCTTGGAGCTAGAATCAAGCAGGACCTAGAACTAAGAGCTCAATCCACAAAAGAAATGAAAAAGGAAAACAAAACCGGAAAATGACAAGCGAGAAAAACTCGTCAAAAACTGCGGTGAGCCCCCGGGTGAACAAACACCCGAAAATTAGGCCCGGTAGTGTCCAAGAGTCCAAGTGTACCTGTATTATTACAAATTAATAAGTCACTCTCTCACAGAAGCTAATCTACCACTCTCTCTCACTCCTCCTGCTCTCTCCTGCCGGCTTGGCCCAAGAAGGCCGGCTCCGCTTCCCAAGGTTGCTCCGGTTCACCTAAGCGATCCGCCTTGCTCCACCGTCCCTCGCAAGAAGACAAGAAATAAATGGTCAGATAGCTCAACAAGATATATCAAAAATGTAAGAGAGGTAAACTAATGCTATGGTAAACAATCACACAATCAAACAAAATGTGAACTACTCGCTGTTGCTCCCCGGCAACGGCGCCATTTGATAATCGCAAATTATCGAGGGTCTAAATACGTCGCTTTGGCGACCCACAATAAAATGTAATTAATCAACAATGAATCCACAATCAAGTATCAAACAATGAAAAACAAGTGTAGAGTCAAATTTATTTTTAACTCTGCACAAATGGTGTATACTGACAAGTATGCAGAGATTTCGAACACAGGGAGCAAACAGGGTAATTCACAAAAGTGTGCACAAGTGTGTGTATGTGTGTGACGTGTCTACACTAAGCAAGCAATCAAAGGAATTTTTGTGGGTTTTTAATTTTTAATATTTTTTTAATTTTTATTTTGATTTTTAATTTTCTGATTTTTATATTTTATATTTTATATTTTTTTCTCTTTTCAATATTGGAATTTACAAACAATGTAACACAAGACAAGATAAAATATTTATAAAAATGTGCAAAAATATCCAAAAATTCAGAAATAAAATCTTTTTGGTATTTTTGTGGTTTTCTACTGTTTTTGTGATTTGTTGGGGATTATTCAAGGTGTTTTTTGATATTTTTAAATAGCAAAACAAGGCAAAACAGTGAAATATATGCTGGCTGTGAGTAAAATGGGATTTAAAAATAGCAACCAGTACTCAAAATTTTTCACACTAACTTTCAAATAAAGCTACTGAAATATACAACAAACAGGAGCTGAGTTTGTATTTTTTGGATTTTTCTCTGATTTTATTTTTTTTTGAAGTTTTTGAGTGTTTTTAAATTTTTAGTGTTTTTCTTTTGAGATTTTTAGTGATTTTTGGACTGACACTAAAATATGATAAAACACACAAAATATAATTTTTTTGGAATTTTTCAAAACGTTTTTATAATTTTTATGGGTTTTCTATTGCAAACAGTGAAATAAACGCATGTTTTTGATTTTTAATAAATGTGAAAATGCAATAAAAATGCAATGCAAAAATATGGCGTGCAAGTACAGGTAAATAGGAGCTTAAGCCTCTTTTTGTGGAATTTTTGGATTTAAAATGATAATATAAATACTTACAACAAGCATCTAAACATTAAACAGTCCTGGCAGGGGCATATATGCAATTTTCAGAACATCCAGGGGCATTCACGCAAAAGTTCCACAAAAGTTTATACTAACACTTGCAATTACTCAACTAAAAACCAATTACAGAACCCGCAAGGGTGGCCTCGCAAAATATCCAACCCCGCGCGTGACTAGCATGCGCCTGGTTGGGACTTAAAGGCGATATTCAAAACAAACAGAGGGTTCGATACAAAATATTCAAAGTTTTACACCGTGATTCAACATTTTTGGACTGAAATGAAATACCCAAACCTCAAGGGGTGTCCTTGCAAAATGCCCACCCCCTCACGCGCACAGGCACGTGTGGTGACGTGGCGAAGGACCTAAGTGCGAATAAAATAAAGGCGAGGGTTCACATGCAAATATTACAACATTTTAACACTTCAGACGAAAGTTTAAATATTGAAACTTAAATACAAAAAGGCACGAGGGGTGAGTTGCAAAATACCCTCTTGTGCGCGATCCAACGGCGGAGGATGGGTCACTTAGACACGTGGCGCGTTGTGGATGGCGGATGACGCTTCACGGATGAGCGGCGACGATCAGATCTCCAGCGATGATCGACGGTCGAAGCTGGTGGAGATCCAACGGTAGCTGCTCGATCTGGTACTCCTCCTCGATCCAACGGCTGAGAGGTTGGTTGCAAGAACCGGGAAGAGCGCCGGCGAGGGTGAGCTTCTCCGTCCTCGATCTCCTCCCTCCGGCTACGATAGCTCCTCGAAATAGACAAAGAGCGTCCTGGAATAGTCTTCTATCTCCTGGAGGCGTCAAAAAGCCACGGGGAAGCCCGTGGTGCTCTCGGGCAGCGGGCGGAGCTGGAAGGGCTGCGTCTGCTCCGGCGAGCTCCAAAACTCGCCTCCAGGCGCTTTCAAGTTGGCTTTGACCTGCAAAAAGAGTCAAAGGGTCCAGGGCAAACTGCCTAGACCCTTGGATGGTCGCGGGGATGCGTGGAGCGAGATGGGGGTGCACGACCGGAGGTGCACTCCGGCCAAGGTGCTCGATTGGGCGAGAGGATCGATGAAACTTCAAATTTTTTTAGGGTTTTTCATGCTTAAGCTGACAGGAACAAGATGACGTAAATAAAAAGGCGGGGTGAAGCCCTCGATGGCCGGAGCCAGAGGAAGAAGGGTACCTCGACGCCGGCGTTTGGCGGAGGTTTTGGGAGCTCCTCCGACCTCGATCACCTCAGCTGAAGGCTTGGAGCTGGAGCTGTCACCTCCAGGAAGCTCTGTAGCGCAGGAAAGGTGGAGAGGGGTGGTCCGAAGGCAGTCTAACCGAGGGTGGAAGTGAGGGGTTCGTATTTAAAGAGGGTTGGGCGCGCGTTTTTGAGATGAAGTCACGGGCGAGATGAGCAGATCTGGGTGAATCTAGGAGGTCGGCGATGGAGATGGATGAACAGTGAACAATTCTCAAGAAGGAAGCGGCGGCAAAGGACGTACGGCGTGGCCTCGAAAAAAGGGGGAAGTGGGCGAAAAACGAGGCCATTCGCAGACCTAAGGAGCAAGGACGGACTGTTGACCCGCCGGTCAACAGTCGGGGGCTCCTGGTTGGTCCACGTGGACCAACCAGGGAAAAGATTTAAGAAATGTTTTATCAATTCATTAAAAAATAGAAATAAGCCGAATTAAATTATGATTATAAAATGAAAAATATTCGTTATTTTATGTAGTATTTTATTATGATTTTTAATTTTTTTTATGAATTATATTTTTACAAGTTTGCATTTATACCCCATATAGGTATAATATCTATATATTTTAGTATTTTTATTTTTTGTATTTTGATTTTATTATTTTTATTTGTTATAAAACACTTTTATATACATACAGATATTTTTATTTTATTTTTCTGATGTGCTTTGTACATTTAATAAAATAGAGGTATATTTTGTATAGATATAAGTATAGGTATAATACCTAGGTATTATACATACATGTATTTTATTTTGAATTTTATTTACATTTTTATTATGATTTTAATATTCATAATTATTATAAGTAATATTTACAATATTATAAAAATGTAAAATTATAAAAATAATAAATAAATAATAAATTGAATATTTTAATCTGTACAAGTATACAATGAGGGTCCAAAAGTCAACTTTCAAACCGTAGCTCCGCCAAATGCGAAACCACTGCCATTAAATAGCTTATTTTATTCTATATATAATTAAAGGTGAGTAGGCTGCATTTGGAGTTTTCAGTTGTGAGATACGGGTCTGGAAAGTTGGAATTATGGATTCTTATTCAGACCATAACTTTTTATCTGTACATTATTTTTGAGTGAAATCAATTTTGTATTTTTCTTTATAAAATTATCTACAACTTTCATGTACAAAGTTTCTTTATTTGAGGTACAAAAAGTGGAACCAAAAATTGGTCCCAAAATGAATAAAGAATGAACAGGAAGTATAGGTATTTTATCTGTATTTTGACCTTATCTCCCCCTACTTTATTCCTGGTCGACCTATTCATCAAGATTCCTAGGTCTCGGGGGTTTCGGGTCATAAAATATTTACAATATTTTATTTTTTTTCTTTTCTTTTATTTATTCTATAATTTTGGCTTTAATTACGTTAATTTATACACTAATTAGATGCTCATGCACGGATGCTAATATGATGAAATAAAGGCTATTTACACTACAGGAATTGCCCCATTTAGGGACGACAACTAGCGACGGTTTATGAACGACCGTCCCTAATGCCTATTTTTAGGGACGGTCATCTAACAACCGTCCCCAATAAACATACTCAATGGGGACGGTCCCTAAAGACCGTCTCCTATTCCTTGAGTCAAGCCACTGGATGTTTTCGACCTTCCTGTAAGGGCTTTGGGGACGGTCATGACCGTCCCCATTATTCTTCTGTTGGCGTCGCCTCTAGCGCTTTGACCATAGAGGCCCACCCAAGGGGACGGTCGTATGTGACCGTCCCTTCAGGTTTGACCAGGCTACTGGACGTTTTCGACCTTCCTGTAAGGGCTTTGGGGACGGTCATGACCGTCCCCATTATTCCTCTGTTGGCGTCGCCTCTAGCGATTACACCATAGAGGCCAACCAAAGGGGACGGTCGTCAGTGACCGTCCCTTCTGGTTTGACCAGGCTACTGGACGTTATCGACCTCCCTGTAAGGGCTTTGGGGACGGTCTTGACCGTCCCTATTACTCCTCTGTTGGCGTCGCCTCAGCGATTGGACCAAAGAGGTCCACCAGAGGGGACGGTCTCAGATGACCGTCGCCTCTGGTTTGAGCAGGCCACTGGACATTTTCGGCCTTTCTAAAAGGGCATTGGGGACGGTCCTGACCGTCCCCTTTATTCCTCTGTTGGCGTCGCCTCTGACGATGGACCAAAGTGGTCGTCCAGAGGGGACGGTTTTCACTGACCGTCCCCTTTCCTTCTCAAAGGAGACGGTCTTTAGTGAACCGTCGCCGATCGTCTTCAATGGAGACGGTCATTTTGACCGTCCCCATTGGTCAGCTCGAAAAAAACCCTTTCGACCTGCGTTTTCATCCCCATTCTCTCATTTCCACCCGCCGCCCCAAGATCGCCCTCTCCGCCCCAAGGTCGCCTCCAGCTCCTCCTTCCTTTCCAACCTCGTTTATCTTCATTTCCGGTAAGTATAAACACTCCTTTGCTTTTATTCTTGTGTATTTTACTTGAAAATCTTGTTAGAGTTGTCTTTCTCCATTGGTTTTAGTTGTTTTGATAATGTGCTAAAGATTTGTTTGTGCAAAAGATTTGTTTGGTGCTCAAGAGTCAAGACATTATAATTTTATGTTGGTAATGCCGTGTGTAGTTTAATTACCGACTTGTTGGTATGGGTTTGTTGATCTTCACAGTTAATCCTCAACGTTTACTCATTAACCAGTTTTATTTGCCTTTGGTGTTGTAATGAATTGGGATATTGCATTTTTCAATATCGAAAGGTGATTATTAGAGGTTAATGGTCATCCGTACATTTTTATGTGTAGGGGGAAGATATACAAAGAGTTAGATCTCCCATTCATTATTTTCTCTGCACAAGGCATTTTGAATCTTAACACCTGTTCTTTTTTTGACCAAATTAGGTCATATTGGATTTTTTGGTGAATTGTGTGAGGTGATTAGGTGGTGGTAGTGCAATGTGTCTACCGCCCAAAAGATTAGGGTTGAAATCCTCCCTTGTGGGGGTTGTGTTTGGTAGTTGACAACCATCGTAAAAAATAGTTGAATCTTTCAACATGGATTTGAGCAAGAATCCATGTCACCGACCCTACTTATAGTGGGAGAAGGCTTCACCATTTAAGTAACCGACCCTACTTTATGTGGGAAAAGGCTTTGTTATTGTTGTGCGAGGTGATCGAACAGCTATTTATCATCTAAGGCTTTTACCTTATGCCTTATGATCGTGTTGACATTTGAGAGAGATCATCACTTTTGTTTTACTCTACAAGTAGTGTCAAAGCCATGCTCAGGTTTACATATGAGTTTTATGTAATATGTGAATTATATCATTGTTGTTATATCTAATTCGAATGTTTTTTAATATGCAGATATGCCTCCACGTGCTAGACGCATCCGGGATGCACCGCCTACAGCACAGCGAGGGAGTGGGACCTCCGATCCTGACGGATCGAGTGGCTCGGGCAGCAGACGTAGAGGCCCATCTCAGTGCAGAGTGTTGGACCGTCTGCGTCCTGGTGAGACACTCAGGGTGCGGATCGTTGGAGGCGATGCGGTGGGGGAGAATTCGGCTGTTTTCCAGAGTTACTTGGGACAGGTCTGCAGAGCCAGGGTCCCTCTCCACATTACGGACTTTCGTTTAGTGGAGCGGTCAATGGGTGGAGCCAGTGGAGCCAGGGTCCCTCTCCACATCCTAAGTTACTAATCTTTTCACATTAGGAAGTTGAGAACGAGAGAATACCCAGCCGAATGGAAGTGTTCGAGAGGTCTAAGAGCCGCGATGTGGGCGGGGAAGTTCATTGGGTGGATCCTGCCTATGGTCCAATTCATGTAAGTTATTCATAATATGTATATATATGCATCTTTAATACAAATTAAATTAATTTGAACTTAAATAAATTTGTAGGAGGAGATGGTCAGGCTCACAACCACTGGCTCTGTAGACCCTGCTGGAACGAGTCATCCACCTCTGACTCCTGATGCGGCTTTCATCCAGGCGACTGGTCCAGAGCATCAGGGACGCATCCGTTGTGGTGGTCGTGGTGCCACCATACGGAATTGGTATGGAGTAGGAACCGGCTCGACCTCTCAGAAGACGCAAAGGGAGAGGGAACTAGAGAGTCAGGTGTCTAGCATGAATCTGGAGATTCAGGATTTGCGCCAACAAATGGAGATATTCAATGCATTCATGCAGGCACATCAAGGTGGAGCGTCGACTAGCCACCCAACAGTTGATAATACCGTTGTGAGGCTAGGCGACGACGATGAGGGTGAAGAAGAAGAAGATGCTGATGACGACGAGGACGACGACGACGAGGACGAGGCTGAGGACGACGAGTAGGATAGATTACGTAGTTTGTATGATACTTTAGTATATTGTATAACTATTTTGAACAATTAATGTAGGACATTGTAGTATTTTGAATGCATGTGTTGTTGGATGAGTTTTTTAGAATTGTGGATTGCATTTTTTTGTTATGGTGATTGTAATTTATTTTATGTATACAGATTTTTTCTAACAGGGGAAAATGAGGATCAAATAGGGGGCAATGGAAATTTTTTTTGTTAGCAGATTAACAAAGGGGACGGTCATTGTGACCGTCCCCTTCGTACTTACCGTCTTCAATCTTGACCATTTGGGACGGTCAAGACCGTCTCCCCTGACAGACTGTACGGGACGGTCTTGACCGTCCCCAATAAAAAGACTTTAAGGGACGGTCACGACCGTCTCCGTTCTCCGACTTGTAGGGACGGTCTTGACCGTCCCCTATGTGAGGGTATTGGGGACGGTTAGTAAAACCGTCGCGTATACCAAATGCGACGGGACCTTTAGAGACGGTCTTATGACCGTCCCCTCTGATCAATGGGGACGGTCAACGTATCGTTAGCGACGGATGTTGACCGTCGCCTGTTCTCATCTTTCTTGTAGTGTTACGGGCATTTGCTAGGGTTTTTGGTGCCAAAATGATAGAATAAAGATGATGAAATGTGGATTCATCAGCTGCAAGTACAGCAACCAGTATTCCAGAGCATAAGAATTCTTCCCAAGGCGGTGTCATTGTGTAGGTATGACCATCCCGAGCGGGATGGATTTAGTAAAGGCGAGCCAATTTCTCGGGCATATATTTGTCTCCACAAACCCAACAATGCCCGCATTTACGCTAGGAGAATAAGCAGGAATAAAGATGGGGAATAAGGGGAATAAGGGTCTATTCTCCGTTCGGTTGGAGGATAAGAATAAGGAGAATAAGGTGAAATAAAGGTAGGTAAGGTGAGATAAAGATAGGAATAAGAGTGAAATAAGATGAAATAATGGGGAATAGTCGTACCACGGGGAAGCGTGTTGGGGTTTATTCCCCTATTCCATTCCCCTTTATCCTCCAAACGAACACCTCCTAAGGAGCTCAAGAAAAACCTTCTTTTGCCTTCGTTGGCCTATTTAGGCCTCTAGCATTACAAATGCCCACCTGCATGGGGTTGCACTTTGATGGAGGCGGATTCGCCATTGTTTTTGGGTCCCCTCAAGGGCGATATGTACCTTCGGACTTCCCTTCTTTTTCTTTTTATTTGAAGTCCCTTACCAGTTCGGGTTCTGTTCAACGACAGAACTCGACAGATGGTGCGGATGGTCCAAATCCACTGCGGGGCAATTTAGATCTAGGTCAGCAGTAGGTGGTTGTAAGCAGGATGATTTCCTTGGGGGAAGAGGGGGGCGTTGCAATAGCATTTTGGGCCCGATTGGGATGGCAGTGAATGGGGTGCTGCCATGCCTTCTTGTAGATCTGGGCTAAGTGCGGGCTTGATCTATCTTGTTGGCATGGAGGTCCCCTCCGTACAGTTGTTGTAGTGGCTGACACTGGTCATGAAGGAGGGGGCCTTGTTCGAAGCAGGGGGTAGCCTGGACAGCCAAGTTCGAGCACGACGTAGCCAGAGCAGAAATCGGTGCGCCCTGCGATGTCAGTGTGGGCTTTGTCAATCGGTGAGCTTCGGTCACCACTTCCTGTGGCATGGTCTCCTTGAAGGTGAGCATACATTGGCCCCGAGATGCAACAGAGTGCAGTGCCGTTTTCATGCCCAGCAGCTGTTGGGGCGTCCATAAGTAAAGGCGTCCCAATAAAGCTACACAGCTTGTTAAACCAAACCCATAGAGGTATCTCGAACAATAGATCCCTCTACAAGCAAGCCCCGTTTGCCTCCCATCGCCTCATGACAACCAGGCGATCAATGGAATAGCCAAAGACCTCCTTCTAGAAGTCTCTTAGGGTGTGTTTGGATAGTGGGTTTAGGTGGGTTAACCTGATAGCAGGTACTTATTTTTTTATTTTGGTGTTTGAATAGAGGGTTAAACTGGGGGTGGATTAGAAGTGGGTTTATTGTGATAAGATTGTATTGGAGTTTGAAAAAGTGAGTAGTTATTGTGATGTGATTATATTGGAGTTTGAAAAAGTGAGTAAAAGTGGAGTAGTTTATAATTTTTATATGATATGATAGTATAATCTATTATTTTTGATGGAATTGATGATAGAGAATTGATTTATTTATTTTTTTTAAAAAAGATAAAAAGTGGGGCCCACGTAAGAGTGAGAAGATATGAGGTAAGGAAGGTAAACCCCTCAAAGAGGGGTTTAACCTTGGAGCCGAACATCACCTTAGGGTGCGTTTGGTTGGCGGGTTAAGGTGGTTAAACTTGTATAGAGTAACCCGTTTTTGTGTTTTGGTGTTTGGATAGAGGGTTAAATTGGGGGTGGGTTAGAAGTGGGTTTGGGGTGATATGATTGTATTGGAGTTTGAAAAAGTGAGTAGTTATTGTGATGTGATTGTATTGAAGTTTGGAAAAGGGAGTAGAAGTAGAGTAGTTTGTAATTTTTATATGATATGATGATATAATATATTATTTTTTCATAGTATCGATGTAAAATTTATTTATTTAATTTTTTAAAACTGAATAAAGTGGAGCCCATGGAAGAGAGAGGGATGTGGGTTAAGGGGGGTAAACTCCCCTAACCCACAGGTAACCCGCGAACGAAACGCTATCTTAGGTAGTATTTGATTGGTGGAGGTAAACTCCTACCCCCTTTACTCACCCTCCCATTCTCTCACGTGGGTTCCACTTTATTCTTTTTTTAAAAATTTAAATAAAAAATTTACATCATCAATCATATCAACAAATAATATATTATACCATCATATCATATAAAAATTATAAACTACTCCACTTTACTCACTTTTTCAAACTTCAATACAATTAAATCAAAATAACTACTCACTTTTTCAAATTCCAATACAATAATATCACAACAAACTCACTTCTAACCCACCACCAATTTAACATTCTATTCAAACACCAAAACTCAAAAACATGTTACCATCTACCAGTTTAACCCGCATATCAAGCGCACGTTCAGAATCGGGGGAGAGAAAAACCATTCTCCCTAGCAATAAGGGGGTGTTTGGATAGTGGGTTTAGGTGGGTTAAACTGGTTGCAGGTAACCCATTTTTGGGTTTTGGTGTTTGGATAGAGGGTTAAACTGGGGGTGGGTTAGAAGTGGGTTTATTATGATATGATTGTATTGGAGTTTGAAAAAGTGAGTAGTTATTGTGATGTGATTGTATTGGAGTTTGAAAAAGTGAGTAGAAGTGGAGTAGTTTATATTTTTTAGATGAGATGATGGTATAATATATTATTTTTTGATAGGATTGATGATGTAAAATTTATTTTTTTTAATTTTTTAAAAAGGGAATAAAGTGGGGCCCACGAGGAGGGAGAAAACATGGGTTAAGAGAGTTAAACCACCCCGGGGGTGGTTTAACCTTGTAGCCGAATACACCCTAAGGGGGTGTTTGGATAGTGGGTTTAGGTGGGTTAAACTGGTTGCAGGTAACCCATTTTTGGATTTTGGTGTTTGGATAGAGGGTTAAATTGGGGGTGGGTTAGAAGTGGGTTTATTATGATATGATTGTATTGGAGTTTGAAAAAGTGAGTAGTTATTGTGATGTGATTGTATTGGAGTTTGAAAAAGTGAGTAGAAGTGGAGTAGTTTATATTTTTTAGATGAGATAATGGTATAATATATTATTTTTTGATAGGATTGATGATGTAAAATTTATTTTTTTTAATTTTTTAAAAAGGGAATAAAGTGGGGCCCACGAGGAGGGAGAAAACATGGGTTATGGGAGTTAAACCACCCCGGGGGTGGTTTAACCTTGTAGCCGAACACACCCTAAGGGTCCGTTTGGTTGCAGGGTTGGGCAGGGTTGGGTTGGGTTGAGGTATCCCTCTGAATAGTGAGGATTGAGAGGGTTGGAAGGAAGGATACTCCGGGTTGAGCCAACCCAACCCTGCAACCAAACGAACCCTAAGTTTATGGCCACTACTAGGTGCCGAAGTTATTGAAGCCTCTTCTGAGAATGTAATCATTTTCTTATAGAAACATAGGTTGTTGAAAATGTAATCATTTTCTGATGCAAACAAGAATTTGTATCTCGTCTCGCGTAAATATAGATTACCGGGGACCTTCCTTCGGCGTCGGGACACAGACAGTATCTGTACTATTTAAAGATAATAATAAAAGCGGCGGCGCACCGGTTGGCCTTCCGCATTGGGACGCACAATACGCTGGAAGATACGCATGCACGCCTTAATTACTGGCTCCATCTTCCATTATAAGGTAACGGGTCTCCTCCCCAACCCACCTGCGCCCACGGCCTCTCTTAGTATTTGGCGCGCCAGTTACCCCCGTTCCAGAATGATGACCCTTGACGAATCCACTGGCAGGATCGTTATCAAGATGGGTGCAGTTGGGTCCTCGCAATGGATTTACAACGTCAGTCCATGGGATGAGCTCAGTTGCGGCGAACTTAAGCAGATCATACTCACCCATGACAAATATATAAACTCCATCCAGATGGCTTACCGTTTCAGCGACTCCCTCGTCCTCTCCCCCTGCCGAGGTCGCCCAAACGGCAACAATCTCCTTTCCATCGAGCTTGATGGCAACTCCGAGAAGCTGCTGGCTATAAATGGATTTCACTGTTTGCTTCCCGAATCCACGGATAATAACCCCGTGGTATGTTCCTTGACATTTGTTACCAACATAAAGTCTTACGGGCCGTTTGGTACGGAGACGGGCACACCATTCTCGTTCAAGTTCGGAGCAGGGATAGACTTCGCTGGTTTTCATGGTGCTAGTTGTTTTAAATATCTTCGTGCCATTGGTGTTTACGTTAGGAGCACTGCTACCAGATACTTTGAAAAATCGGGAAATGTTCGAGTCTTGCGGATTCCTGGGCATTAGCAATGACGTAGCTCGGGGATGATGCGTGCTGAGTGTTTTTGCAGGATTTTAACTTTTTGGAGCGATCTATCGGCGCAATTTTTCGATATTGGATGTCCTTTTGACCCTGAACTGAAGACATAAAAAAAGGAATTTCTTAGGAGAGGGTGGATCCTGTCTTTATTGGGCTTATCTTGTTCGTTGTCTACTTAGGTGTCGTTTGATAAATTTAATCGACTGACTTTCTGGCACCAGTTAAATTTAACACGGGCATGTATGAATACCCTGCTTTTCCTACCAACGATCTGCGAAGGGAATCAAACTCAGCTATTTTCTTCTTCTCGATGTCGATGCCAGGGTGAACCGGGCAAAAATCTACACTGATAAGCTTTCTGGTCTTGGTCTCTTTGTGGGGGAACTACTGTCGCATCCTTTTTCACGAGGTTCCGTTCGAATTCTGTGGCATTCAGTAGCTGCCTCACTCTGTTGTTTGTCCTATGACTTATTGTT
Organism: Ottelia alismoides; assembly: GCA_037367405.1. Classification (NCBI taxonomy): domain Eukaryota; kingdom Viridiplantae; phylum Streptophyta; class Magnoliopsida; order Alismatales; family Hydrocharitaceae; genus Ottelia; species Ottelia alismoides. Next base: position 524,475 of record JAZKJV010003737.1, on the reverse strand, counting down.
TTGTGGCTCTTAACACTTTGGGGATTCACCGCTGTTCTACACTCTTGTGTGGTTTATTCTTGTTTGTTAAACTCTAGCTTTGATGCTTCATGATAAATGAATATTTTGACCGTTTTTCTAAAAAAAAATCAAACTCAGTTTGCCGTATCGTTATTACCATAGAATTTATTGGATCGTGATCCAGTGGCTGTATAAGGACCAAAATCCAACTGCCTATCTGCGTACAACATTGCTGTATAACAATGGGGGATTCTAATTAGACAGTCTCGTGTAGCTCCGGATTTTGGAATTTTTCTTTAAATTTACAGCCGCCTCCAATCTACCAACCATTCTTAAGCGCACTTGGAAAGCGAACCTTCTTACGGTCTCTTATTTTCTCCTTGTGATACTTTTAAATATGGTACTTTTAAATATGGAATCTCTTCTTTCATCAAAGTAACGTGTACATCATTAAGTCAATGGTTAATAATTCCACCTAAAGTTTCGAAAATCGAATCGGATACCAAACTGAACGGATGGATTTTAGATTTTTGTTATCGGACCAATTGAATTGATTGGTAGTATTGTTAGATGATATTAGCAGTACATAAGAATCGAAAATATTCGAACTGTTGCATTCTATGTTATGAGAATCGGGCATTCTAGTTTGATAGATGAAACGGGCGTGGATCGGATTAGTCGATTTGAAAGTTCAAAATTTAATCAACATGTCGATTCAACCTATTATTTTTAACTTGATTTAATAATGTTCAATTGAAATTGAAATGCATTTAATTTGTATTTTATTAAAAAATAATGCTAATGGTAGGAGTCGACTTGTATTTCATATACATTTTGTTTTATTTTAGTTTGATTAGTTGGTTCAACTATTTTTTTCTCTGATTTAATTTCATCTGGTTTAATATACTGATGTCATCATTTGCTTGAACTGGTTTGATACATGAATTATCCCGATCTGATCATTTCGATAAGATTTTTGATTTGGTGTATGGTTTGATTTCAAATATATTGGGTGTATTATTTGAGTTCGTATGGTCCAATTGTATCAACTCGAAATTCATTGTAGCTGCATTTTATTACTAGACATGCTTTTCTATTATACCATATAAAGATAAAATTGTAAATGTTTAAAAAATATAGGGTACATGTGTATTTGCAAAAAAAAATAGGGATATAAATATTATTAGAGAAACTTGGAATTACATGATAAATATGCTTTGTCGCATTCACATAAATACATATGTGTGTTTGCATGATGTCTAAAATTAAAAATTTTGAAATAATTCATACTCTAATTAATGATAAGTATTGTTAATTAACTTATTTGCATAAGGTAACTACGACAAAATCTTCTTTTTGTGGAGTCATCGTTTGAGGGGGCATCCTCATGCATGATGTGGGAATAGAGAGGTGATGTTTATAAAGGAGGAAAGGGAGATGCAATTTTGGTTCATTGTTACACATAAAAGTATAACAGAGTTAAAAAAAAGGCATGATTAGAATAAAACTAAATTTTCGTAGGTTTTTAAGAAGGGTCATATGTGGCTGCCCCTTAGGTCCCCCACCTTATTTTGTCCATTTTTTTATTTTTTTTGAAAAATAACACCATGTATATTCATCCCTATATCCCTCCTATATACCATTCGAATTTCGTCAGAAACAGAGACTCTTACGGCCTCCATCCAAACAGTCATTTTTTAACGGTAACAAAATTTTTTAAATCGACATCATTTCGATGGAGGCCGTAGGAGTCTCTGTTTCTGACGAAATTCGAATGTCATATAAGAAGGATATAGGGGTGAATATACATGATTTTATTTTTCAAAAAAAATAAAAAAACGTCGAAAAATGGGGCGGAGGCAGGGGGCAACCCCATTTTTTCCTTTTAAGAATTTACATTTTTATTATATAATTAAAAATTATTTTTTATCAAAAAAATAGATGTAACCAGTGTTAATTGCCCTTCAGAGGGGTTTCATACCGTCCATGATATTTTCAATAGCACATAACTATATTAAAAACTCAAAGTTGATTATTCCACAGGGAGCGGATCCTCTGCTGTGCAGCAGGGATCTGCTGCAACCCGGGAATTAATCCGAGCCGCTCGATCGAGATCGAGATCGAGCGGTTCACACGGTAAGGACCTACAAAACCCTTGATTTCGTGCGAAGCGCTCGATCTCGATTGAGCGGCTCGGGTTCACTGCCGGTTACAGCAGATGCCTGCTGCCCAGCAGAGGATCCGCTTCCTATTCCACAACCATCGTTTTCTTTGGGCCAATATTATTTTACCAGGCTACTAAGTGTTTATGCTTCAAATTTGTGTTCCCGTTTCATATAATATTTCTTCTGATTTTGTCTATTTTCTCGATGATGTATTTCGGGAGTTTGAGGACAGAGAAAAGACGTACTTTCCACCCCCTCAACTTTTGAGCAAAAATTCAATCAGTTGTACCCAACTAATGGGTTTTAAGCAATTGGGGCTAAGAGGAAGCGCAAGTATATTACAGGGAATTTGCTAATATGCCAAGCGACTTTCTCTTGTGTGTAATGTTTTCTCTGAAGGGGATATGTTTAGACAATATATAGAATTTATTTTCATTTATTTTGAGACCTGAGATACTGGAGAAGATTTGAAGTCTCGTTGCAACGGTTTTTATTGCAACTTAAACGAATTTAATAAAAATGAAGAGGTCATTAACAAATTGAATGTTGTTGATATCAACGTCAAAATTGACATTCATCACCAGACTGAATGTTGAGTATCGCAATGTCAAGATTTGGGGAAAGATAAGCCACCAATTTCTCCAACCTCCAAAATTTTTTTATGCACACATCAATTACATTAGTAGCATTTACAAATAGGAGAGGGAAATGGGGTCAATCTTGACAAACTCCTCCCTTTCGTTTAAACAAGCTTGAAGACAATCCCTTTATTTTAATGGAGATACCCATTGAGATAATTCAATTCATATACTTAAGTGGGCACCTCGAAATTTCCATAGCTCTAAGTATAGAGTTCCATCTAATTGTGTCAAAGGCTTTTTCTGAAATTAATCTTTAAAATGACTGCTTTTTGATGGCTATGAGTCCAATTTGCAAGGAATATAATCTAAAGACAACCGTGCAGTGACATCTTTTTAAGGCAATGAATTTTAGCTCTATTCAAACTTGTCTTTTTAATGGCACTAGAGGTTCTAATAAAGAGAATTTAGTTTGGAAGCCTCCTCAAAATCCAAACTTTTATGTGTCTCTCTATATTTTGAATTTCCATCATCACATTTTCAATCTTTAGAGCAAGATTTGTTACTTCGGAACAAAATCCAAAATTTCATGTGTTTCTGTATATTTTGAATTTCCATCATAACATTTTCAATCTCTAGAGCAAGATTTGTTACTTTGGACCTTTCCAAGTGTAAATGTTTTGCTTGAGAGCGTTCATTTTCTATGCACATCCATAGAACGGGTTGTTTCTTCTGATGGTGATATTACAAGTAGGAATGAAAATGGTCAGATACGGATATGAATACATGTGTTATCACATCCTTATCCTTCTTAATATCTGTATACGGTTGCGAATACGAATATTAAATAAGAAATCATATAATCAAAATACAAATATGGATGCAAAACGAATGTTGGTGACTAGGATACAGTTATTTGACAAACGAATGGGGGTGAATTTATGAATGTTATAGATAACTTATTTTACAGAAAATCAATAAGTAAATTAGGTATAAAACAAACTTCAATATATAACAACTGCATTGATTATTTTAATAATGAAAAAATAACACAAAATAAACTAGGAAGAATAAGAAACTTACCAGCATTATTTGTTACAAGTATGTATCTTCATCAACTATTTATATCGCAAGAACTTTGCAACTTGAGAACTTGAAATTCATAAAGAGAACGACATTGCAAAATGGCATGATATAGTCAACTAAAGAGTAATTTGGTTCGAAATGGCAAATAAATTATAATTCACACGACATAACAAAAAAACTAATTTGATATGTTTATCTAATTCAAATTTGACTTGACATGATCATAACACGAACATACTTAAGATATCCTTTTGCAGAAAAAAATATAATCATATTAGCCTATGTATGTCTTGTCACTTGAGATACATTTAGGTTTGGGTAGATTAACTCAAGAACACGTCCATATCATAGTTTACAGTGTAAACCTACTAAGAATATTTCTATTGTTTTATATGAGTATAATATCCAAATAATTTAGCCAAATATATTCTCTTTGCATCCCCATTCCATTCAAGCTTAGTAAGTTGGCGTTAGTAACCAGGAAATTTTACATTTCCATGTTATAATGGAAAGTAACTTTCATTTTTCAATTAACCAAAATATTGTTATTAGGTTAACAACAAATAAAATGATGTGTTTGTGCTTTAGCGTAAACATAAGTTTTAAATAAAGTGCAGAATAAATAAAAACGTGGGTGAAATTTAAAAAAGTCGCTACTTTTACCATCCATTAAGAAGATGGAAAGCTGGGAAATAAAAAGATACTTTCCCTGTGTATGATAATGGCAAAAAGAAGCAGAAAAATAATCCCAAGCTCTAGAATTTATCACTTAATCCAAAACAATTTCCTTTCCGTTCTAATAATTAATCCCATGGCACTAACCCCCTTAAATGTTCCAAAATCATAGATAAAAAAACTGTGATTCCCTCTTTTGGAGTTCGAGGATTATCTCCTTAGCCCTTGCGGACTCCTCGTCCTGTCGCTCATCAGTGTCGGCGAGGGCACGGCGAGCGACCTCCACCCTGCTGGACACCTCCTCGAGCCCGTCGAGAAGGTGCCGGTTCTCCTCCCTATACACCAGCGACTCCACCTATTCGCTAACCAGATCCGGCAGATAGGCTCCGCCCCTGGCGCGCATCTCGTATGGAGCGAGCACGGCAGCATCCTCGGAGAAGGGAGGTTGTAGTGGTCTGGGAGGGCGGCAAGGGGTGGAAGTGAGGGAAAGAGAGGTGAGTAGGATTTGGAGATTGGGGAAACAAAACCATGGGCCTTTTTTTTCTTTTGCGGGTTAGAACTATTGGGGTTAAGGTTCTGTGTTTCCGATTCTTGATGGCCCGTAGGAGAATAAGCAGGAATAAGGATGAAGAATAAGGGGAATAATGATCTATTTTTCGTTCGGCTGGAGGATAAGAATAAGGAGAATAAGGTAAATTAAAGGTAGGTAAGGTAAGATAAAGATAAGAATAACAATGAAATAAGATGGAATAATATGGAATAGTCGTACCACTGAGAATCGTGTCGGGAGGAGAATTGACACCTTATTCCGATGCCTATTCTCCAACCAAACATGGCATGAGGGTGTGTTTGATATGTGAGTTTAGGTGGGTTAAACTGGTATCATGTAATCTATTTTTGGGTTTTGGTGTTTAGATATAGGGTTAAACTGGGGGGTGCGTTAGAAGTAGGGATGGTCATGGGTCGGGTTGGACCGAGCCCTGAAGGGCCTAAGCCGAAGCCCATCTTTATAGTTCGGGTCTTTGGCCGGGCCTAGGTCCGCAATTTTTGTTATCCTTCGGCCAAGCTCAGGCTCGGCCCATCTCCAATGAGCATGTTGATTTATGCCCACAAAATTATGATCACAAATAACCAAGATCATCTCACAAATAAATTTCAGCATGACAGAGCATGATATTTCTGCAGAAAAAAATCTAAGCAGTGAGAAAATTTATTAAATAAGGCTTTGAGCATAGACAATTACGCATTGATAATTATGAGGTAGAGAATTGTGATCACAAATGTATGTAGTATACCATATTCTGTATACTTATCAGAATATCATACTGACCATAACTGTATACTAACAAAGAAAAATGCCTGACATGGAGTTTATATTTGCAGTTTTAAGAAAACATGTTGTATTCTGTTTCTGTGGAGCACCAAGCACTGCTTAAATGGCTTTAGTTGCAGCTCCAAAAAGATATGAAAATAGTTTCAGCTATAGGTGTATTATGTGTCTTTATTTGCAGGTTAAACCAATTACTGACCATGTTCTATTATGTGGCTTTATTGCAGCACCAATTATTGAGCACTAACAAAAGAACATCATCATACTTAAAAAAAGATAGAAAAAGATCATGTTGATTCCATCAAATGTCTATAGTTGCAGCTCTAAAAAAACGTAATTACTTTCCGAGTGCAATTCCACAACAAGAATATGCACATTTACAAACCTAACATTGAATCAAAATACCAAACAACGAAAGGTGTACCAATCCCAGATTATACTCATTTGGGTGTCACCTACTGGTATTTATTGCAAATCCCACCCTTTTGTGTGGTTGCTTGCAGGCTTAATTTTTAAATTCAAGATTTGATAAAGAAGATTAAATATAACAAAGAAAGGTGTACCAATCTTTCCAAATAGAATAACTCATACCGTATACCCTAGATGGGTTGCAGCCATGAGAGCGTTGGTGGTTGGTGATGGTGGTGGCGTAGTGGATGCTCAACAGAGGTGGGGCTGAGGTTGGAAGGCCCTCGATTGGCTTCGTGCCGTTGTGGAGTCGAGGAGGAGCAGTGGACTGGATGTCGAGTCCACTCACCAACTCTCCTGATGTCTCATTGCCATTGTGGAGGAGCCAAGGAAGAGCGGTGGCTCGGTCCCCTCGAGATGAGGAGGGAAACCAGAGCGCCGGCACGTCCACCTCGAGATGAGAAGGAGCGACGTCTGTGCAGGAGGCCTATGGCTGCACATGAACGAAATTAGGGATGGGGAGGTATCGGGGTGTGTTGCGTGAGGGAACGGAAGGGTTTTGGTTCGAGAAATGAGATGGGGGGGGTGTGGTTTGCGGGCCTTGTTCTGGGCCAAATCTCGGGCCTCGTTTTGGGCCGGGCCTTCGGGCCGGGTCGGGCTGGGCCGAGGTAAGCCCAGACCCGGCTCAAAAAAATTTCGGGCCTCCTTTTTCAGCCCAAGCCCGACCCATTGTTCTATTGGGCCTGGGCCGAGCCGGGTTTTTTGGACCGGGCTTCGGGCCGGGTCGGGCTGGCCCAGCCCAATGCCCATCCGTGGTTAGAAGTGGGTTTATTGTGATATGATTGTATTGAAATTTGAAAAAGTGAGTAGTTATTATGATGTGATTGTATTGGAGTTTGAAAAAATGAATAGAAGTGGAGTAGTTTATAATTTTTACATGATATGATGGTATAATATATTATTTTTTATTGGAATAGATAGAATAAAATTAATTTATTTAATATATTAAAAAAGGGAAAATGTGTAACCCACTTGGAAAGAGAAAAAGTGGGGTACGGGGTTTACCCCCTACCCGAACGACACCTGAGTGTTTGGGTTAAATTTCAAATATCTATTGAAGTTAATATTAGAGGTCGGGGAGGCTGCTATATGTAGCAGCTGACGTGGCTGCTATATGTGGTAGTTTCCTCTCTTTTTTTTTCAAAATTAAGTCATGTATATATCCCTCCTATATTTTATTAAAATTTCATAAGAAACGGGGACTCCTATGTCCTCAATGTAGAATATGTCGATTACAGTAAATTTCAGACCGTTTAAATTACCTGTTCTATATGGAGGGCACAGAAGTCTCTGTTTCTGACGAAATTTTAATAGAATATAGGAGTGATATATAAATGAATATTCATGATTTAATTTTGAAAAAAAATAAAAAATTGTAGAAATTCTGACGAAATTTTAATAGAATATAGGAGTGATATATAAATGAATATTCATGATTTAATTTTGAAAAAAAATAAAAAAATTGTAGAAACCGCCACATGTAGCAGCCACGTTGGCTGCGACATGTGGCAACCACGTTGGCTGCTACATGTGGCAGCCTCCCCGACCTCATATTAAGTGAAAAGGGAGGCTGCGACATGTAGCAACCAACGTGGCTACTAAATGTGGCAGTTTCCCCAATTTTTTTATTTTTTTTCAAAATTAAATCATGTATATTCATATATATATATATGGAAAAAATGGGGCTGCCCCCTGGGGCAGCCAACATGGCTGCCCCCGCCCCATTTTTCGACGTTTTTTTATTTTTTTTTGAAAAATAAAACCATGTATATTCATCCATATATCCCTCCTATATACCATTTGAATTTCGTCAGAAACAGAGACTCCTACGGCCTCCATCTCGATGGTATCGATTTAAAAAATCCTGTTACCGTTAAAAAATTACTGTCCGGATGGAGGCCGTAGGAGTCTCTGTTTCTGACGAAATTCGAATGGTATATAGGAGGGATATAGGGATGAATGTACATGGTGTTATTTTTCAAAAAAAAATAAAAAAATTTGCCCAAATAAGGCGGGTGCGGCCATGTTGGCTGCCCCCAGGGGGCAGCCACATATGACCCTATATATATATATATATATATATATATATATATATATATATATATATATATATGGGTAAAATGGGGCTGCCCCCAGGGAGTAGCCAACTTGGCTACTCCCACCCATATTTTTCCTTCATTTTTCTATTTTTTTGGAAAATAAAAATTTGTATATTCATCATTATATCCTCTCACATTCTATTAAAATTTCGTCAGAAACAGAGACTCCTAAGCCCTTCATCCAGACGTCATTTTTTTAACGGTCGCAGGATTTTTTAAATCGACCATGTTTGGATGGAGGCCTGATGAATACCCATTCATCACTCTTTATTCTTCTATTTTAGCTACAAAAACCTTTGCAAATACATGTAGATATGTGTAAATACAAATAAATATCAAAAGCATGCATTGTGTAAAAACCTATAATTAGCATGTTTTTGTGCACAAAATAAAAGAATAAAGAGCAAAAAGAAAAAGAGGGAAATATTTAGAATAAATATTGAGCAACCTAACCCAAGGGAGGGCTCAGCATGGGCCTGACCGCATAAAAGCCAAAGTAGAGGGAGATAGGAGCTCATATGTATATATTTGTAAATAAATAAAACTTTATATTTTCCTCACCCAAAAAGATGTTTTTCCATATTGTGTGTATATTTAGAAACTATTAAAAACAAAATAAAAAGATAAAAAGCAAAAAGATCAAAAATACCCTTTTCCCATGTGTATAGACCATCATCTTGTATTTATCTAACCCTATAGATAAATGTATTTATTTTCTAAACTTTTTGTAAATATTCTATGTTACATTTTGTAAATAAAATAAATAACAAGAAACAAAACAAAAATCAAATAAAAATCACAAAATTGAAAATACAAAAATATATTGTATAAATACCATGTATATAAATGTATTCAACCATTTATTTCACCCTTGTATATAAGTGATAAAAATAAAATAAAAATATTCTTTTATTCCTCATTTTATCTTGTAAATAAATAAAATACAAAATGAGCATAAAAATACATAAAAATAACAAATAAAAAAATCAAAAATAAAAATCCATATAGTGTACATATACCTATATATAGAGCTACCCTATTTTTATTTCCAAAAATTAAATAAAAATCACCAAAAAATAGAAAAAAATAAAAGAAAAATATTTCATGTTTTGAGTTTTCTTTAATTCGGCCTATTTCTGCCCTAAAATAAATAAATAAAAATCGCACACACGTGGCCGCTCCTGATTGGTCCACGGGGGAATGTTGACCCCGGTCAACTCCCCCGCGACCTCCTTCCTTTTCTGGAATTCGTGCGCCACCCCGCCTTCTCCGATTTTCCCACGCGACTCCAGGCTGTCCCCCACGCATATCCCATGCCCAGATTCTTCGCCGTTCATCCCTCTCCCTCGCCGGATCCTTCGCCATCAAATCAAAGCTTTCCATCGCCGTCTCCACTCAACCCTAGTCGACGCTGTCACTCTATATATTCCCACCTCCGCCGCCTCCGCGCCCCATCTTTGGACCCTCTCCTTCTTCCCAGTGACCTCCATAGGCTCCGCAAGAGTGACAGCGAGCGTCAGCCCTTGTTGCAGTGAGGTGAGGAGGCGTATCCTTTGATCCGGCGATCTTCGCCGTCCTTGCTCCGCCGCTGGCGTTGAGCATCGAGCCTCAGGCCTTGACGCCCTTCGAGGCTACGACCAGGAGCAAGACCAGCTCCACCACAGTCTCCAGCATCCATCAGGTAACCTTAGCTCCTTCTAGTTTCGTCTAATTTAGGATTTCGCCCAATTCTTAGCTCCGACGTACATCTCCGATTCCGACCATCTCGCGTTACATCTCGACCATCCGAACCGACCATCATCTTCGCCGTCCCCTCACGCACCTTCTACGCCATTCCACTCAACCCAGATCGCACAGGATCTGGGATTCGAGTTCCATCGCCTCCGCTTCGCCGGAGCTCGTCCGCCCCACAGCACCGTCCACCTTCACCCCGCCTTCTTGGGTCGAGGCATTTTGCCCTCGACCCGCGAAGCTTCTTGTCCACTTTGCAGGTCCAAAGGGGGTGTCTGAGCCTCCTTCACAGTTCAGCCAGGAGCTTCGAGCCACTAGGCCTCGCCGGAGCCCCTCCTGGGCTCGGTTGGGCCCTTGGCCACCACCAGCAGCTGCGGGACAGTCCAGCGGAGCTTCTCCGATCATTTGCAGCAGCTGAGGAGGGGTGTAGCGCACGCAGGAGGCCGGCGAAGTTCGCCGGCGACGAGTTCTTCCACCACCCTCTCCGACCGTCAGATCAGCCGTGGCGCTCCAGATCAGATCTCAACCGTTCGTTCGGGGAGCAGCAGATATCGTCAGATCAGCCGCAGCGTGATCTCAGCCGTTGATTCACCGAGGGTTCGGCCACCACGCACGCGGACCGTTCGATCCCCACGTGGCGGACCCTCCATCGTTCGATCAGGCGAAGCTTCTCAAGGTCAAAGGCGCCGCTCATCGCCACCATCCGATCTTCCACGTGGCGCCTATCCAACCGTCGCCAAATAAAGGGGTAAATATCGTAGGCCCCCCTCTTAGTTTTTCATTTCCTGTTTAGTCCTGTAAACATTTTTAGAAACTTTTTCACGAAGGGTTATTTGCATTTGGAACCTTGTGCTTTATTTTAATTGCATGTATGCCCCGGTGTGTGTGTGAACACGTGCGTCGTCACGTGTGTTTTGGGCTTTTTACACATCTTGTCCTGTAGATCTGGAGTGTTAATGAATGCATGAATATTTTTGAATAATTGCATATATACCCCTGTGAGCATTGTTTATGCGCATGTGCGTTATTTATTGGGAATTTTGCAACCATACCCCTGGGCTTTTGATACGAGTTATCAAATAGCCCTAGGACTTGGTTTTTATTGCAATTTGGTCCCTGTGTGCCCCAGCCACGCGCGAAGCGCGTGACTTGCTGGGTATTTTGCACCAAGGCCCCCAGATCTTTGGGTATTTGCACTTAGGTCCCTGTGCACAGTGCCCCACCTTTATTTTTGAATAAAATATCAAACGACCTCCAAATCCAATGAGATTTTGACACATGGCTCCTGCCATGGTGTAGGAATTTCTATGATTTTTGAGGACATTTTTGATTTCATTTATTATTTTTAAAAATTCAAAGACCCCTATTTTTGCCACTGTTTGACTTTAAAAATACCAAAAAAATATAAAAACTTCACCAAAAATTCTAAAAAAATTAGGTACTGTTTCTTGCTTGTTGTTTGATTTTCTAGCCAATTTTGGCTATTGTCCATCACTTAAAAACCCTAAAAATTGAAAAACCCCTAAAAACTCATAAAAATTGTAATAAATAAATTAAAAATCCAAAAACAATAATTAGGGTGCCTAAATTTTCCTTATTCTTTCTAGATTATAGGAAAATTACCTTCAGAGCTTTTTGAGATCCAAAATTATTTTATTTTTGGGTCCTAAGCCTTGCTGGACAGTACCCTCTGTTTTTCGCATTGTTTGATTTTTAATAAATAATTTACCCATTAGAAAAATTCCAAAAATTCACCAAAAACAGTAAAAAACATAAAAAACCTAAAAACCAATTTTCTGGAATTTTTGCATCATTTCTTGTGTGTTGTATAAATTGTTGAAGTTCCCTTGTATTTACTTTCTCTTATTTCTCTCATCATTTAAAAAATCTAAAAAAATTATAAAAACAAATAAAAACCATAAAAAAAGACTTCTTTGGATTCCTGACTACATCGTAGGCCGCAAGGCCAATCTGTGCTCCTTGTGTTCGACCCTGGGAGCTATACCAGGTTAATCCTATAGCAGGACCACTTCTCTGTGTTTCGTTGATTTATCTTCATTTGTGGTTCAATTTTCTTGATTGACACGTCGAGTGACTGAGGTCGCAACGACCTATTTATTTTATACCTTTACCTCAGTTGTTCGGATTTTCGTGTCATCAGAATGGCGCCGTTGCCGGGGAACACGGCTTTGTAGTCATTTTTTCCATATTGTCTCTCTACATTATAACTGTTTTCTGACACTCTCTCTTTCTAATTTTTGTGCGAGGTACTGCGTGGAGAACTTGGAGTACACTTTTTGAGGACCCGCACGGGAAGAAGAGCAGGAGGAAGAGAGAGAAGAAGAAGAAATTTTCTACTTAGAGAGAGAGAGAGAATAATTTTTTGTAATAATTTAGGACTTGGACTTTGAACTGTGGACATTTGTAACTTAGCGGGTCTGTTTCGCCGAGCACCGGTGTGCTCGGGGGACCCATTCGGATTTTCGCGGCTTTTATCGTGGTTTTTATAGCTAGCTGCCTTTTCCGGTGTTTCTCGCGGTCTTAGCCCCTAGACATAGGAATTTTGATTGATTGTGACGTAAATTTTAAGGCCCAACACCTAATAGAATATCTGTTCCTATAGAACGTAATTGGACCTTAATAAAATTCACTGAAAAAGTTAGTTTAATTGGATTTGAGACCACGTGCCGTGAGGAGTCACATACAGCGCTGGCAGGACCCGTTGTGGCGGGCACCGAGTGACTCCCAAGATCGGACTCCGGACTCGATTCGGTTAGCTAACTATTGTTCTTCACGATCAATAGAAGTTGCTTGACTAAGGCCGGTTTTTCCCGCTGCACCATTTAGGTAGTTTTATTCTGTCTTTAAATTCTGCGCGGATCACTTGCATGTAGAGTGCTGGAGACAAGGTACGCATTTTTTTTTCTCTGCATGCATCATTGATTTCTTCGCGCATCGGCTTTTTCGTCTTCTCCCTCTGTTTTTGGCTTAATCATCAGGAGAATCGGAAAAACCGTTAGGCCGCTTTTATTTATTTTGAAAAAAATTAAAAAGAAAAACAAAAAAAAAATTGGGACTGGATAACATTATTGACCCTAAAAGACACTCACATTAAAAATTTGTCTTGGGGAGAGCAACCCCCTCCTTGTATGGTTTGGATGCGCGAGAGAGTGACTCGTACCCTAGGTAGAACCCTCCGGTGTTATTTCTAGCTGACTACCGACTCTTCCGTGCGGGCCAGTCGGTTGGAGTAGCATCGGGTATCCTAACAGGTCACGTAAGCGCTCTGATATCTTGCATGTTCACCAAATAAAATTGACAAGATAAATTGACCGATTTTTCACGGTCTTCAGATTGTGTTGCGTTGGTGAACCGGGGGTTTGCTTTGTGATCATATTTTCTCCAGATCCCATCCGCCCAACTCGCCAAGATCAAGATGATGGGTAGGCGATCTCTTAGGCAGCCTCTGGCTGCACCGCTTTCAGGCGCGTCCACTCCATCATCTAGGTTGGCCCGTGAGAGTCGAGACCAGCTCTCCGGGCCCGAGTTCGATTCCACCCTGTTCCCCCTCGATCCCCTTTCTTCTGCTACTGAGAGACATGAGCCCGAGGAGAGACGAATTAATTTGACAGAACCTGAGTTAGGCTCATCTGATTTTGCAGACGTCCATATGGCTGGAGCCGGAAGTTCAGACGATCGCCAGCCCGAACATTTTGTCTTAGACCAGGGGGCGATTAACTCCACCCTGATCGCGTCATTAGAGACAGTTCAGCAACAGTTACGCGATCAGGGGGCATTCATGATAGAGATGAGGAGGGAGTTGGAGAGACTCCGAAGAGAGCGAGACGAGCCGAGCGAGCCGGAGGACATTCCTGACGCTGATGCAGAGGCAGCAGCCGCAGCAGCAGCCGCAGCAGCAGCAGCAGCAGCAGCTGCCGCAGCAAGACCGATGCGGGAACTTCACAACCCCGGATCTACACTGATGCACCAATGGGTGGTGATACCTGCTATCGTGGGGGATTTCAAGTTCCCTCCGAACACCCTGCAGATGCTTCCTCATTTTCACGGACTCGCCACTGAGGAACCCCACCTCCATCTCCAGGAGTTTTTGATGATCTGCAGCACTGTCCACGACCGTCGTGTGGACCAAGATACGATTCGGATGATGGCCTTCCCTTTTTCACTGGCAGATAGAGCAGCCGCCTGGCTGAAACATCTAGGGAAGTTTGTCTACACCTGGGAGCAACTCCGCACCGAGTACTTGAACAAGTACTATCCACTCGGGCGGACGAATGCAGCGAGGTCCCTGATCAACAACTTCTCCATGCTCCCTAACGAGCAATTTCACGAGGCATGGGAGAGGTTCAGAGAGCTTCTGGATAGATGCCCACACCACGACATTTCGAAGCCGAACCTAGTTCAGAGCTTCTTTAGTGGGCTGACGCCAGAGCTTCAGGGACTGGTGAATGCTTCTTGCGGCGGGTCCTACTTTGCCAAGGACCACAACCAAGTCTGGGCAATCTATGAGGAGATGTCCGAAAATTACATGGTGATGTCCCAGACTCGGTTGTACACACAGAGATCTCAGCAGCCTAGACAAGTTCACCTTGTACAGGCGGAGCCGTACCAGCAGCAGCAGCCTTCTTACCAGTCACCACCATCTCCAGACTTACAGATGGTGGTATATCAGCCGGACCAGCCTCTGGATGTACTCCCGCCAGCCCCTTACGATGCGGAACCGTTGATGGATGTCAACGGGATTTGGTATGACCGCCCTCAACCTGGAATCCGACGAGACCATCCCGGATTCAGGTGGGGGAATGGGGGTAACCAGTCCCAACAGCAGCCAGCCGGTCAGGGAGGGCAGTACTCCCAGCAGAGAGATCACCAGCAGCCCCCAGCATACCAGCCATCATCCTTCGTATCTCGTCCCTATCAGCAGCAGGGACAGAATTGGAGACGTGAGCAGCAGGCTCACCAGCAGCAGCATCATTCCTCTTACCCCTCTCAGCTCCAGCAGCCTCATTACCAGAGAGGCAACCCGTCGGGCTCCCATGAGAGCCCCGCCATGGATGATCTAGCCCGTCTCTTCACAGAGCAACAGGCTACATTTAGACGGGAGATGGACGAGTTCCGCCAGGAGATGCGGGACCTGATGAGAGGGAAGGCCGCCATCCCTGCACAGATCGAGCCTAATCCGAATAACTTGAAGAGGAAATCTGAGCAGGTAGTTCACACTGAGCCTACCCCTTCTAGTGACTCATTTGATGTTATCTCGTCGGATCTATTTGATGCTGATTTTGTCACACTTAGGAGCGGTAGAAGACCAGCAGGAGGCGCCTCATCTGAGCGACAACGCAAGGATTCATCTAGAGCGCCAGATGAGGAAGAGGAGAGCGGTACTGAAGCCGCACATCATGATGACGGTGGTACTGATGCCACCGGAGATGCTGATTCCACCGGCGGTACTGAGGCCGCCATTTCACCAGATCGAGGAGGTGGTACTGAGGCCACCAGCAGAGCCGAGCCAGCCCGCGGTACTGAAGCCGCAAGACGTCTAGTTGTAGAGACAGCTAGAGGTGGTACTGAGGCCACCAACATTTATTCTGATAGAAATGTTGTCTTTCCTCGCATGAATGTATCTCGGAACTCTGATTTGAATAAAGGAAAAGGTTTAGTTTCTTCTGATCCCACTGTGGTGAATGATGTTTGTGAGGATCCAGTAATCGAACAGTCTAGGCCTATTCCTAGTCCTTCATCTGAGAAGGACCCTGTGATCCCCTTTCCTAGAGCCCTTGAGTTGGGGAAGGGGAAGAAAAAAGAAAAAGATCCAAAAAAGAGAGAGCAGGAGGAGTTCAGCCAGAGCATGATAGACCGATTTCACATCCAGCTGACCCTCAATGAGGCTTTGCAGCACATCCCTCTTCTTCAGCGGTCCTTGAGAGACAGAACCACCGTCAGGAGGAAGAAGAGGGGTAAAACCGCAGAGATCCATGTGCTGACAAAAGCCACGTGTTACGCGATCCAGAACCATCTGCCGACTAAGAGGCCAGATTTAGGGGCCCCGTATGTCAGATGTCAGATCAGTGAGCAGAGGTTCGACCGTACTCTCTTAGATAGCGGATCGTCGATCAACCTTCTTCCGGCAGCCCTTCTCGACCACTTAGAGTTGGGCACTCTTAGACAGAGCAGGACATACCTTCAGTTTGCTGATCGGTCTGTCAAGAGGCCAAAGGGGTTGTTGCGAGACGTTGTCGTCACGATTCAGGGTTTGCAATTCCCCGTGGACTTCGTAGTGCTGGACATGGAGACCCCTGACTCGTTGACCGATTCCCCCATCATTCTCGGTCGCCCATTCTTGGCCACAGCCAAGGCAGTGACTGATCATGATAGCGGGAAGGTGTACTTTCGCGTCCAGGGCGAGAGTATACAAATAGAGACGGTCAAGGACCACAGAGCCAGATCCAGATCCCGCTCACATGGCAGTACAGATTCAGAAAAGCTGACAGACGCAGAGCCAGACATCCACCAGGACTGTGATTTTGTGATCACAGATGATGAGGCAGCTTGGGCAGATCCTGCAGCACAGACCATCCTCTCATATTCAGATACCGCTGATGCAGAGATGATAGCAGAGGATAGTCTGGAGAGCACAGCCCTGGTTCAGGATACTATTGAGTCAGCAGAGTCGGACCTTGATCGCGACACGATTTCCAGTGATGGTGGTGCTGATGCCACCTTGTTCTCCGGTGGTACTGATGCCACCGAGTCTGATATAGATCCCTCGGATTCAGAATCTGAGTGGGCAGATTGTAAGGATCAGATGCCAGATCTGGATCCACCTGAGCCTATAGATGAGGAGGAGGTAGAGGCAGAGCAGATTAGAGACAATGCAGAGGACCCGCCTTCTCCAGATCCAGTTTGTGAGAGTTCGTTATCATTCTCCCAGGCAAATTTGGCAGAATTGTCCGCATACACACATCTTCTTCAGAAGCCAGATTTGCCAGCACCCAGCTGCCCAGAGCTAAAGCCGCTCCCTACTTCGCTGAAGTATCGATTTCTTGCGGGAGAATCTGAGATGTACCCAGTCATCATCTCTGCCGATCTGACTGGAGAACAAGAATCCCGTCTGATGGAGGTTCTTGAAAAGAACCGCAAGGCAATTGGATGGAGCGTAGCAGATCTCCATGGGATTAGTCCCTCGTTGTGCTCCCACCATATTTATCTCGAGGAAGGGGCGAAGCCGTCGCGTGAGTTCCAGCGGCGACTGAACCCCAACCTAAGAGAGGTTGTTATGAAGGAAATATCAAAATGGTGGAGTGCAGATTTTATTTATCCCATTTCCGACTCCAAGTGGGTCAGCCCCTTGCATGTGGTACCCAAGAAGACGGGCATCACGACTGTGATCAGTGAGTCGGGAGAGGAGATTGCTACACGAGTACCCACCTCTTGGCGGGTCTGTGTTGACTACAGGAGACTCAACCAGGCCACCAAGAAGGACCATTTCCCCATGCCTTTTATTGACCAGATCATTGAGAGACTGGCAGGGAAGAGCCATTATTGCTTCCTTGATGGGTACTCGGGCTACAACCAGGTGGCCATCGCTCCTGAGGATCAGGAGAAGACCACCTTTACCTGTCCCTTCGGTACTTACGCCTTTCGACGCATGCCATTCGGGCTATGTAACGCCCCTGCGACTTTTCAGAGATGCATGCTGTCGATATTTTCGGACATGGTAGGGGAGTGTTTGGAGGTCTTCATGGACGACTTCTCGGTTTACGGCGACGGATTCGATTCCTGTCTTGACTGCCTAGACCGAGTGCTCCAGCGATGTATTGCTACCCGCTTAGTTCTGTCTTGGGAGAAGAGTCACTTCATGGTGACTCAAGGGACGGTGCTTGGCCACATCATCTCCAACAGAGGCATGGAGGTTGATCCGGCCAAGGTCGATGTCATTAGGAAACTCACACCGCCGTCCAATCTGAAGCAGTTACGGTCATTTCTGGGGCACGTTGGTTTTTATAGGAGATTCATTCATGATTTCAGCAAGATTGCCCGACCGTTGACTGACCTCTTGACGAAAGACACCGAGTTCCTTGTCGATGACAAGTGTCTTTCGTCCTTTGAAACTCTCCAGCAATGTGTTATTGAGGCTCCTGTCCTTCAGCCGCCTGATTGGTCTCTCCCATTCGAGATCATGACGGACGCCTCCGATTTTGCCGTAGGGGCAGTGCTAGGACAGAGGAGGGATGGAGTACCATTTGCGATACACTATGCTAGCCGCACATTGGATTCCGCCCAGCGGAATTATACGGTCACAGAGAAGGAAATGCTAGCAGTAGTGTTTGCCCTAGATAAATTCAGATCATATATCATTGGATCCCGAGTGACCTTGTACACAGACCACACCGCCATCAAGTACCTCATGTCAAAGAAGGATGCCAAAGCCAGACTTACTAGATGGATCCTTCTACTCCAGGAGTTCGACATTGAGATCAAGGATAAACCTGGAGTCAAGAATGTGGTGGCGGACCATTTATCCCGATTAGAGCAGCCTGAGGATTCTGAGCAGATTGATCCCATTTGTGATACCTTCCCAGATGAGGCGATCCTTGCTATCGCCTCACTCCCGTGGTACGCCGATATTGTGAACTTTCTCGTTGCTGGGAAAGTCCCACAAGATTGGCCCAAGCAGAAGATTGAGACCTTCCTTGCGAAGGCCAAGTCTTACCATTGGGAGGATCCCATCCTTTACCACGAAGGAGGGGATAGCATCTGGCGTCGGTGTATTCCTCAGGAGGAGCATCATAGTGTCCTCACCTACTGCCACAAGCTTGAGGCAGGAGGACATCATTCTGGGAGGAGAACGGCACAGAAAGTGCTCCAGTCCGGTTTGTGGTGGCCTACCCTCTTCAAGGACTCAGATGAGTTCGTGAAGAGGTGTACTGACTGTCAGAGGATGGGCACTTGTGGACAACGTGATATGATGCCGATGCAGCCCATTCACTTCTGTGAGGTTTTTGACGCATGGGGCATCGATTTCATGGGTCCATTCCCTAAGAGTCAGGGATTTGAGTACATTCTGTTGGCAGTAGATTATGTTAGTCGTTGGGTTGAGGCTATCCCCGCCCGAGCCGCAGATGCGAAGACAGTTTGCAGATTTTTGAAGAAGCACATCATCACGCGGTTCGGGGTTCCACGAGTTCTGATTTCTGATGGGGGATCTCATTTCATCAACGACCAGGTGAAGGCACTTGCTAGAGAGTTCAGTATAGACCATCGTGTCGCTACACCATACCATCCACAGACAAATGGTCTAGCTGAAGTGTCGAATAGGGAGATCAAGAATATTTTACAGAAAGTAGTCCGCCCTGACCGAAAGAATTGGTCACAGCTTTTGGACTCGGTCTTGTGGGCATATCGGACGTCTTTCAAGACTCCATTGGGTACATCTCCCTTTCGCCTCGTGTATGGCAAGCCATGCCATCTACCTGTTGAGCTGAGGCACAAGTCACTTTGGGCAGTCACAGACATATTGATGGATCCAAATGGTATAGGAGACCAGAGGAGGGCAGAGTTAGCCGCCTTGGAAGAGCTTAGAGATGAAGCTTTCTCAAACAGCCTACATTATAAGGAGAAAGTCAAAGAGTGGCATGATTCTCACATCAGCCACAAGCATTTTGAGATTGGACAGAAAGTATGGCTGTTTGATGCAAGGCTTAGATTATTTCCAGGGAAGCTACAGAGCAAATGGAAAGGACCCTATTTGGTCAGAAAGGTACACGATAACGGTAGCATCGATATATCTGAGTTATCTTCTGAGAGTACCTTCCGAGTAAACGGCCAACGGCTCAAGCTATTTCTAGATCATGAGCCGCGGGACGTTATTATTGCCGCTATTCATTTTGCGTGAGATGTGGTCTTTTGACTCACATCTTTTACATCTCACGCCTGATTTTTCACTGTTCCTCCGCCTGTATAGATCCAGTTGTCTATATCATTCTATTCTTTAGTCCCACATCCCATCTCTCATCTTATGATTATGCTATACTTAGGGTGTACTTTACCCTAAGTATAGGGGGGATGTCGGACCTGTGAGTATTCTTTTCATTCTTTCTGCTCTTGTTTTTGCTGCCTATACTTAGGGATATTTTACCCTAAGTATAGGGGGGGCAGATTCTGTATCTTCTTCACTCGGCTTTCCCTTCATGTACAGCTTTCTATACTTAGGATTAGTTAATCCTAAGTATAGGGGGAAACCACCGAGTTCCTCTCATTCTATTCATTTATTCGTTCCTGTACTTAGACATTCCTTTTCACTTCCCTTTTACTAAGCACGAGTTATGTCTTCTTCATCGCTCTTGATCACTCTGAGGACATCGTTCGAGCTAAGTATAGGGGGGGTGTGTATATATTTCATATATACTTTAGCCATAACTCGTACTTTGTGTGAGTGTGTTAATAAAAATGGCTAAAAATCACAAAAATTAAAAATTTTTTTTCATGAACATAAACCTCTTTTATTCTTGCACATACATAGCTAGTGTATAAAGTATTTTTGTAAAAATGATTTCAAAATTCTTTTGTGTAAAGCTTGTGTAAATATTTTGTATCAAAATTATGTATATAGTACAAAATTTTTTTCAAAATGTTTTGAAAATCAAAAGTTTGCAAAAATCTTGTGTAAATGTTTGTAAATATCTTTTTGCAAAACTTGCACTTCATGCATCATTCATTCATGATTTCAAGACATTTTTCAAAATTTTGCATGATTGTAAAATATTTGTAAATAGCATCTTGTGTACATATATGTATATAGTTTTTCCTGGATGAGAGTTGACATTTAAACTAAGCCTGGAATTAAATTGAGAAATGGAGCTTGAATAAGATCTTAATTCACTTAACTTCAAGAGGAACCTTGTAGGACTTAGGGTTAAGGCTTTTCAGGTCCATAAGGACTTAATTCTTTGAGTCCACTAGGCTATGAGCATATGTCATCTTGATGAGCCTAAGTAGAGCACTTAACAACACACGCATGACTCTCAGAGACAATGGCTTCACTTGCACCTGCACTTTACACATGGCTCTCCATGGATGAGGTGGTGAGGAGGCAGTTTCCTTTGGCTTGGGGTAGCATATGAGGGTAGTACTTCTAGGCGGAACCTCTCTTCTTCTTATAGTGAAGGAAGTGCACCTCAACTTGGTCTAGTGGTGTTGAAAGCTAAAGACAGAAGCTGTGGGTTGCAATAAAGCTTCAAAAGAGGGATAGTCTACTGGCTCAAGGGGAAATTTCTTATATATGCTGCACCATGTAGATATGTTGTACAGAAGTTGTTGAAAAAAAAAATGCAAAAATGCAAAAAGAACTCCAAAAAAGTGGTGGGTCGGATTGAAAATTTAATAATCCCACCGGAGTATAAAGCAAAAGCTTATGGTATCCATGTTACATCTCATGAAGCTTGCAGCGGGAGACTTAGCTACACTGGCTAAGCTTCCAAAACTCTATACTTCTACCCCCTCTTCTTGAGCCGGTTGCACTTGAACTTAGAAGGGAATACCCCGCTTCTCGAGGAAAGAGTTGCTAGACCGAGGCATTAGAGTTACCAGGTTGAGGGAGGTTGTTTCTTTGTTACTTCTGAGGTGGGGAGCCACATATCACTTACACCGCAAGAAAAGATTCATGGTCATTAGAGTTTGTGTATGTAGACTTG
The DNA here is from genome assembly GCA_037367405.1 of Ottelia alismoides. NCBI lineage: Eukaryota > Viridiplantae > Streptophyta > Magnoliopsida > Alismatales > Hydrocharitaceae > Ottelia > Ottelia alismoides. The sequence continues at coordinate 502,632 of JAZKJV010003737.1, read as the reverse complement.
TTCTGATCTGGTTTATTGAGGAGTCTTGCCCATAGATTGGTGGAACTTGGAGGCTGTTGAGTTTTAGGCTTAAGTCCAAATAAGGTTCCGACACATTAATAATCCAAAGATCTGATCGAGCTCCATATTTCAATTTGATGAAGGAAAAATTTAATAAGTCAACCTTGATCCATGTACATCCTCTTTTTCTTTTTCATTTTCTTTCTTTTTCACTTCTTTTTCAAATAAGTGTTTGCTAAGGGACTAGCAAAGTTAAGCATAGGGGGGTGATGAATACCCATTCATCACTCTTTATTCTTCTATTTTAGCTACAAAAACCTTTGCAAATACATGTAGATATGTGTAAATACAAATAAATATCAAAAGCATGCATTGTGTAAAAACCTATAATTAGCATGTTTTTGTGCACAAAATAAAAGAATAAAGAGCAAAAAGAAAAAGAGGGAAATATTTAGAATAAATATTGAGCAACCTAACCCAAGGGAGGGCTCAGCATGGGCCTGACCGCATAAAAGCCAAAGTAGAGGGAGATAGGAGCTCATATGTATATATTTGTAAATAAATAAAACTTTATATTTTCCTCACCCAAAAAGATGTTTTCCATATTGTGTGTATATTTAGAAACTATTAAAAACAAAATAAAAAGATAAAAAGCAAAAAGATCAAAAATACCCTTTTCCCATGTGTATAGACCATCATCTTGTATTTATGTAACCCTATAGATAAATGTATTTATTTTCTAAACTTTTGTAAATATTCTATGTTACATTTTGTAAATAAAATAAATAACAAGAAACAAAACAAAAATCAAATAAAAATCACAAAATTGAAAATACAAAAATATATTGTATAAATACCATGTATATAAATGTATTCAACCATTTAATTTCACCCTTGTATAAAGTGATAAAAATAAAATAAAAATATTCTTTTATTCCTCATTTTATCTTGTAAATAAATAAAAATACAAAATGAGCATAAAAATACATAAAAATAAACAAATAAAAAAATCAAAAATAAAAATCCATATAGTGTACATATACCTATATATAGAGCTACCCTATTTTTATTTCCAAAAATTAAATAAAAATCACCAAAAAATAGAAAAAAATAAAAGAAAAATATTTCATGTTTTGAGTTTTCTTTATTCGGCCTATTTCTGCCCTAAAATAAATAAATAAAAATCGCACACACGTGGCCGCTCCTGATTGGTCCACGGGGGAATGTTGACCCCGGTCAACTCCCCCGCGACCTCCTTCCTTTTCTGGAATTCGTGCGCCACCCCGCCTTCCTCCGATTTTCCCACGCGACTCCAGGCTGTCCCCCACGCATATCCCATGCCCGGATTCTTCGCCGTTCATCCCTCTCCCTCGCCGGATCCTTCGCCATCAAATCAAAGCTTTCCATCGCCGTCTCCACTCAACCCTAGTCGACGCTGTCACTCTATATATTCCCACCTCTGCCGCCTCCGCGCCCCATCTTTGGACCCTCTCCTTCTTCCCAGTGACCTCCATAGGCTCCGCAAGAGTGACAGCGAGCGTCAGCCCTTGTTGCAGTGAGGTGAGGAGGCGTATCCTTTGATCCGGCGATCTTCGCCGTCCTTGCTCCGCCGCTGGCGTTGAGCATCGAGCCTCAGGCCTTGACGCCCTTCGAGGCTACGACCAGGAGCAAGACCAGCTCCACCACAGTCTCCAGCATCCATCAGGTAACCTTAGCTCCTTCTAGTTTCGTCTAATTTAGGATTTCGCCCAATTCTTAGCTCCGACGTACATCTCCGATTCCGACCATCTCGCGTTACATCTCGACCATCCGAACCGACCATCATCTTCGCCGTCCCCTCACGCACCTTCTACGCCATTCCACTCAACCCAGATCGCACAGGATCTGGGATTCGAGTTCCATCGCCTCCGCTTCGCCGGAGCTCGTCCGCCCCCACAGCACGTCCACCTTCACCCCGCCTTCTTGGGTCGAGGCATTTTGCCCTCGACCCGCGAAGCTTCTTGTCCACTTTGCAGGTCCAAAGGGGTGTCTGAGCCTCCTTCACAGTTCAGCCAGGAGCTTCGAGCCACTAGGCCTCGCCGGAGCCCCTCCTGGGCTCGGTTGGGCCCTTAGCCACCACCAGCAGCAGCGGGACAGTCCAGCGGAGCTTCTCCGATCATTTGCAGCAGCTGAGGAGGGGTGTAGCGCACGCAGGAGGCCGGCGAAGTTCGCCGGCGACGAGTTCTTCCACCACCCTCTCCGACCGTCAGATCAGCCGTGGCGCTCCAGATCAGATCTCAACCGTTCGTTCGGGGAGCAGCAGATATCGTCAGATCAGCCGCAGCGTGATCTCAGCCGTTGATTCACCGAGGGTTCGGCCACCACGCACGCGGACCGTTCGATCCCCACGTGGCGGACCCTCCATCGTTCGATCAGGCGAAAGCTTCTCAAGGTCAAAGGCGCCGCTCATCGCCACCATCCGATCTTCCACGTGGCGCCTATCCAAACCGTCGCCAAATAAAGGGGTAAATATCGTAGGCCCCCCTCTTAGTTTTTCATTTCCTGTTTAGTCCTGTAAACATTTTTAGAAACTTTTCACGAAGGGTTATTTGCATTTGGAACCTTGTGCTTTATTTTAATTGCATGTATGCCC